>ML803879.1:18014-116085 GCA_009831015.1 Picea engelmannii | reverse complement strand
TTGTTAATGTTGAGAATTTGAAATTGTATGAGCCTCTGTTGATTGATGATCAAGGAGAGCATGTTCAGATTCCTTCTATAGATGATTTTTCCCCAGAGTATCTTACAGAACTGCATGAAGACACCATCCTTGACAGGAGAATGTGAACTTCAAAACGAGGAAATGTGGAGTATCTTAGAGTTGGTCTTAAAGGGACGAATCCGAGCAAAGCCAAGTGGATTGAGGTTGGAAGGGTGAGGGAACTATACCCTCATCTTCACATAGACTGAAAATAGTCTTTTGGAGGTCCAAAAGCTTCCCAATGGGGAGGTGTGATCAGGGGATCAAATTTTGCTCAAAAATTCAAAGTGCTCGGAATCACTTCAAACCGGACTTGAGTGTAGGCCTCGTTGTTGCGAACCAAACGCAACTCATTTCATCTCAAACAGACGTCAGGAGCGAGAGATATCGCAATCTGTTCGGAATGTAAAACAGGAAAAAAAGGGATGTTGATTGTACAGTCCGTACAAGCTGACGTGGCAGAGTCCGTACACTGACGTGGCAGAGTTCGTATGCTGACATGGCAGAGGTGATGTGGCAGATTCTGATTGGTAGGTTTGGTCAAATCGGAATGCGACACGTGGCATATTTTTTATCAATGGTAAGGTGCCACGTGGCCCAGTCATGGGCTGCCATGTGGCACCCCGGTATTGGTTGTTGGTTTGTTTATTAAAATTTTATGGAGTCCATGGGGGTCGAACCCTGGACCTCCCCCATGGCTATATGATTTGGTAGAGTGTGGGCTACCACTATCCCACATCGTAGTGCTTGTTATGTATACGATCTTTTATGTATTTGAATTTGAATATTGTAATATTTGGCGGGGGGTCAGGCCGGGGCTTAGCCCCGACCCATGGTCATATTTTTTGTTATATATGTGACCATACCTGTTGTTAAATGGTGCACGCGGGGGTGTTTCAAATATAGCCCATGGTTTTATTGTATGCCATATGACCATTTGCTACACGGAAATGCGCGTGGAGTTTTGGTTTCAAACAGTTGTAAAACTACCCGCCATTTGTCACTATCTTATTCGCCAATAAATGGTTAGCCCTTTTGTAAATGCGTGTGGTCACATGGACCCTCACGTGCCTGGGTGCTAGGAGGTTAGGGGCTGGCGTGCCCATAACTGTCCTACAGTTTGCACCATTGGTGCGGTTGCACCCAGTGCTAGGTTTTCACACTTTAAATTGCGTGTGTGTTAGGTTCATGGAACAAGGGTGTGTTTTGTAGACGCAGAGACAGCAAGCTTGAAGGGGGGACTTCTAGGAGGCCTAACTTCTTCATTTTTTGGCCAAACGAGGTGCCGAAAAAGCCCAGCTAGGGGTTTTTGGACGCTCTGAAGCCATTGGAGCAGTCTGTTGGTCAATTTGAGCATTGTAAAGCACATTTTTTAGCACTTTGAGCAATTAATAATAATGATCCATTGGAAGCTGGACCAGGAGATGTAGCCCAAGAGAGGGGTGAACTCCTTTATCAATTGTTGTGTTTATGTGCTTATGTTCATTGATTATGCTGTTGTTTATTTATATCTTGAATGAGTAATCCTTTAATTAATGTGTTGCAAAGTTGATCCATTTTCTTTTAACACATAAACTTTACTTGCAAAAATTTTCAAGATTTCAAGTCTTCTTCACTTTATGTGTGTTCTTGCATCGTGTGTTCTTTACTTGTTTATGTGTGTTTATGAATGATGTTGTTATATTTCATAGAGTAGACTTAGCTTATGGAATGATTATGGTACACTATTCATGAATCATTGTGATAATATATGTAATAATCATGCACATACATAAGCTAGAAGAACGAATAATGACGCGGATATACACCTCCCTTTCCCTTACTCCTGTAGAAGCCTGGTTCCTGCAATCCCCATAGATACCTTGGGTGAGATTTCAACTGCGCAAGCAGGTGATGTCGAAAAGGCTAGTTTCTTGTGGGTTTGTTGTTCATAGTTAACCAGAACCTTGGGTCTTACAACCCATGTGCAGACCATTATAAGCCAAAAAATGGTTATGTTGTTGGCACTGAGACATTGTGACTAAGGGGACGTTTTGGAGGTCGACTAAGAAGGGAATCGCAGACTAGTTGGAATGAAAAGAATAGGAATTCGCATGACAAGAGAATAGGAACCCTTAGATGAATGACAAGCAAAGGATGCAAAAGCATGTGTTCACGGATCTACATGAAATTTTCTTTGGTGAATTTCCAAAAATTATGATCGAGTGACTAGAAAGGTTGGTAGAGAAGACAGGAAGGTTTAGTGTTGCAGCGCCAAAGAATTGGACTCCTGAATTGGTAAGGCAACTGAATTCAATAAGTAAAAAAACTACTCGAGCAGTTGATTTTTGGTTAGATAGTATATTAGGGGGTTATGTTACAGAATTTGCAGTAGATTGTATTCAGTCATATAGTGTTGTAGAAAGAAATTTTTTCAAAGGTCTGTGTGGAAGGTTCTTGAAATCATTGAATATGCGGATAAAGATGTTTTTATGTGAAAAACACGTGATGATTATGAAGTCCGATGGATAAAATGGACTTGTGCACATAGGAGGAGTCAGAGGATAATACGGGAATCGTCTGAGAGAAGGAAGAAATGAACAAGGAAAGAAGGGATAGAGGATGCAAGAAGGCATCATACCAAAGGAAGAGCACAATTTTGGAGAGTTTCGTGGAGGAAGAAGGTACAAGAGGAAAAATATTGGGGCTAGGAGAAAAGAGCAGCACAGTAATTAGAAAGAAATCAATCCACAAGTTTGAATCGTGGAGATACCATATGTAAGAGGAAAAGAAGAAAGGTCTCAGTCCAGTCTAGTAATAGAGGAGTTAGTAAGTCCTACTCAGACAGGATCTTGTGTTGAATCCATGACCCCATGTGCATCACCACAATCAGAGATAACAATTGAAGACTTGTCAAAAGCTATCATAGTTATTCAAGGAGTACATTGTAGTAGTAGTTAGAATAGTGGGAGTAGTTCAAAGAGTCAAATTCAAAATCGTAGTCGACCAGCATCACCAAGAGGAGGGACTACACAAGCCAATATGGTGGGAATAGATAATACTCTTAGACTTCCTGAATTCAAGGGAGTGGTATCAAAGGATCCAAAGCAACACTTGTTTGAGTGCAAAAAGTATGGGCCGCTAAAAACATACAGGATGATGCCGTAAAAATTATGCAGTTAGCAACGACATTTAGAGTCTGTGTGTTGGTATGGTATATGAAGTTATAGAGCATTACGCCTACATGATAGGCCAGGACTTCAACAAAGACAAATCAAGCGCTATTAAAGGAGTTCAAAAAGACAAAGTCAGTGTAATACCCCTAGGTCAAACCCCAATTATACATATAATTGTAAATGTAAATATTCTTATAGATTGGTGAGACGTTGGAACTTGGTTTTCGTGTTGCACGCACTTGGGTAAGTGTGTGGAGATTCATTATCAAGATAGGGGTGCACAAGTCATAATATTGTGCGCACTTGTGTAACTGCGTGATAGTGACCTGAAAGTGCGTAGAGTTGAGTTATCTATGACTACATATGTATTGAGGTTGAAGTTCCTGTGTGGTTATTAAGATGGAGAGCCATATGTTAAATGGTCAGTGAGCCATCATTGTAATATGTAATTGTTGGGCACTTTAATTGTCTAATTGAATGGAAAATCAAAGTGTTCAATATGAATTGTCAACCCAGGGAAGTCTATTATTTCAAGATAATTCTACACAGTCTATGCTATATTATGAAAGCATCTCTAATCTAATTGCAGTAGGGAAGTTATTTTAACAAAATCAAACAAACAATATTGCTAACACAATTGTGTTGATATAGTTGGAGTGCTACATAATAAAAATCATAATTGCAATCTAAATTGATGATTCTACAAAAACCATGAATTGCCTACCTTAATCTAACTTTCTAATTTACTTTTGCAAGAAGAAATTCTACACTAATGTTGAAGGGAAATATACTTATTGCAAGAAGCTACTTCACACTCTTAATTCTCCAAAAAGAGATTTTAACCTAATGCAGAAAAAGGAAAAGCAGTTCTCCAGCCATGTTCAGCAACTGACTTCTAATTCTCATGAGACAAGTCTATGCACATTTACCAAGAAGGAACTAAACTGTAACAACAGTTGTATTCAGAAATATCTAACAGTTAAACCATTCGCAATGAAAACGACTAAATCTAGAATTCAAAACAGAGGGGAATCGGTGAGGAAGGTGGGCCTCCTTCTCACTGAATCCACTCAAAAAGATAAGTTACAGTCTACTAAAGAGATTCAATCCACTTCTTCATTCAATTGCCAAAAAGATGTATGTGTACAATAATCGTTCCTTTCTTTAGTTCCATCAAAAAGACTAACAACCCTTTACATTACAAAAGATCTGATATTTAAGTCAGAGTCAATCAGAGTTTGGAAACAGAGTAGTCTTGAGAATTCTTGATTCTTCAGCTGTTCGTTAGATGTCATCAATACAAAATCTTGAATTCTCCTTCATCAACATCGTGAGCTAGCATTCTAATCAACAGGTGTTGCAGCAGTCGTATCACAATAGGACTGGTGGCGTCTGTTGTAACAGCTTCCGAGATTAACAGGCTTCTGTCGTAGCAATTGTGTAACAACGTCCAGGTTTGATGGGCATCAATTGCAGAAGTCCTGTAACAGCTTCCCAGATTGATGGGCATACGTTGCAGAAGTCCTATAACAACTTCCAAGAATTGTGCATAGCTGTGATAGCAGCGAGGTTCTCGAAATGGGTTGTTCTAACACTTTTGTCATTAGTTAAATTATTTCATGGGTAAAATATGTGAACGTTATCAATCAAACATGCTAAGTAAATGAAAACATAAAAGCAAGATGAATAGTTCGTACCTTGGGAAAAAGGGTCTTGGTGCTCATTATAATAGTCATTTAACTTAGGAATGAGGAGGTTGAATGATCAAAAGGTGTAGTGAAAAAGGGACAATTCAGGGTCCTAACATACCCCCCAACTACATTGCATGTCTTCATGCAAAACACATTCAAACCATAATTTGTAGCTGAAGTAGATCAGTATTTCCTCCAGTGCAAAATTGTGAAGAGAAATTTCTAAGTGTCGGTAATGAAGAACGATTTGTCAAAAAGAAAATCTGTTGAGTCAACAATCTGTTTGGGTTTCTTTATGCTTGAGAACATGATCAGTTTGAGTTGCTTGAGTAACAACTCATGGAGAAAACAAAGGTTCTTGTTTGCAAGTTGTTGGTATACTAGGAGCTGATTTATGACAATGAGATCTCCTCTATTTTACTGATTTTTGTGTAGCAGGAAGTCCTTGTTCAGTCTTGATTGATACATTTGTTGGTCCTGTAGCAATTGGAACTTTGACTACCTCATATCATGACTCATAGTAAATGTTGCCACACTCAAAACACATTAGTTCTTTGTTTCTGCCCAAAACAACTTTTGTCAGTGCTAGGATGTCCATGGTTATCCCCTCTAGATTCTTTTGTTTGGTTGCTGCCACCTCTTGTTTCAGGGTTTTTAATTCAGCCTTGAGGTTAGCATTCTTGGTTATTAGTGCAGCAATCCTAGAATTTTCTGTATTCTTGATCTTTTTCTCTATTTGGGCAAACAATTGGGCAAGTGGTACATCCTCAGCATGCTGTGGAGTTGATTCTGGTGTAACAGTGGTGTCCGTCAGGACTAGTTCTTGTGGATCAGTCTCGACATGGACAGTTGGTGCTTGTGGAACATCTTTGTCTATCAATACTAGTTCTTGTGGAGCAGTCTCAACATTGTCGATTGGTTCCAATATTACTAGCTCTGGTAGGACAATCTTTTGTGGAGCAGTTGCTTCTGGTGTAACAGTTGTATCTGTCAGGACTGGTTCTTGTGGATCAGTCTCGACGTGGGCAGTGGATTCTTATTGAATTGTCTCTGCATCAACCATAGGGAATAGTGGACGAAGAATAGGAACGACCTGCTCCATATCTTGTCTTCCAATTATAGTTTCGACAGACCTGGTGGACCTGGTCTTTCTTTTGGGTAAAGTAGAAATGAAAGTAGTGGTCTTCTTCTTCGGTGTTGGAGGCAGAATAGGGTGTTCTTCCTCAAGCACACAAGGAGGATATTCTGGTATATTGGGGTCTACAATGATCTGGATATCGTCAACGGACATGGGGTGCACATAATCATCAGGCAGAACCGATGATTCTGCTGCAAATTGAGTACATTCACTTTGAAAGGAGAAGATAGTTTCCTGCAGTTCGGGGCATAAGGTAAAACTTGGTATTCGTACTTCTAGAGAATTATATGTTGTAGTAGCCAGAGGGTTCTGATTTGATGTTGATCCAATTTGATCAATGGATCTCCGAGGTTTTCCTTTGAATGGATGTTTCCTTTTCTGCAAAGATGCACAAGTAATGCTAGTAGGTGCTTGATCGACTGTAGCAGTAATAGGAGAATCCTATGTGATTGCAGCAGCAATAGGAGGGGTCTGTGTGATAGTTGGTGCCTCAGCAGAGGGAGTAAGTGGTCTTGATGCTATAGTGGACCGTGCTATCCTTGCTCACTTTTTAGGTAATGCAAAGGTAGGAACAGGGTTTTTCCTGTCAGAGGCAGGGGGTTGGATTTCAATAATCGGTGTATCAGCCAAGTGTTGTGATTGTGGTCAAGCGGTTGGCTCTTCAACTGTTTTTTTGTCCATAGCTATAGGCTGTTGTAATGCAATTTCGCTGAGGCTTGTCTGATTGATTCCAAGATGGCTTCGGGTTACACGGTTTCTTTTCTGCATTGTCTTACGGACAACGTTAGTAGGGGTTTGGATTGTTGTTGCAGCTGAGGTTAGAGTCTCTGGAAGAGGTCCATGGGTTGCAGTTTCAAGGACTGGTGCAATCCTTTCTGGATTTACAGACTGTGGCTGGGCTACTGCAGTAGTTAATGGGTTATTGGAAATGCCCATACCTCTGTGAATTAATAGGCCGATGAGTCTGTGATTAGAAACACAGTTCTTGGGGATCTTGGATTTTTTTACAAAATGGGCCATGTTATGCAATGATTGTAGGAGATAATAAGGAATGTTTATCAATTTATGATGTCGCAGATGTGATAATAAGATGAAATTAGAAAAATAAAAAACTCGGTATCGGCCTTAGCAGGTGATGTACCTTTTAAGAAATTCTGCAACTTTCCCCCGTGGCTCCGGTAAGGAATTGACGTCTACACCTCTGCCCTTGGTCTAGACTCACTCAGTGTTGACGAGGAACCCCTTCTATGCGTCTGGGAGATGTGTTTTTCTGTTAAACCATCGGTCTCCTATCCTTGGAAACGTTGTTACATTAGAAATGCTTTCTTCTGTTACCGGAATCCTTACCCCATTCACCATTAAATACCCTTCAGTAAGATTTTGACTAAACTCCAATACCTCGTTCTCACTAAACTCTTTCAACTTCTTAAAATATAATATCCATTCTGCCTGAAGAAATATTTGGTAGGCCTCTAGGTGTAGCAACAAACTGTCCAGAGTTGCGGGTTCATGTCTCACAGCTGATCCTCCCATGATGTTTCTTGAGAGTTACAGGCACGTAGGAGGAGAAACTATCACCTAAATCAGAGACGCAATAAGATCGAACGTGATTTGTAGAGAGAATACAGTGTCTTAGTTAAAATAAGTGTGGGTGGAAAGGTTGTGGAGGTGTGTATAAACTTCGGAATGAATGGCTAGATTTACGTTCCCCCCCCCCTCCAACTAAGCGGATTGGATCCAGGTGTAACCAGTTAGTAAATAGGAAATTGTGCTTTTAGATCTTCATTAATTTAACACGTAGGATTAATCACGTACCTCAAATCTTACCGCACATAACGACCTGTCGGAGTAACCGCACAATCTAACCATCGTCGAAATGGCGTGTATAGTTGGTCATGATGAAGGAGCGTGAGAGAAATGACAGCTTGTGCAGAGTCGTAGTCCTTACTGTAGTGAGCCAACTGGATATCGTCGAATGTGAAGTTACGTCATAATGAAGCAACACTTTTAGATAGAAAGCACCAGCATTGTCTAATCAAAGGTGTTGTTGCACGGAAGATTGGAGGGTTGGAGCCACAACATCGGCAAAAAGAAAGAGTGAAGTGGCAAGAAAGAACAACAATAATTAGTGTATCAGCAGGTTCGTTTTCAAAAATGTCGGAGGTAGGTGTAACAGCGTTGAGATCGGCCAATTTATCGAAAAAAAGGGTGGAACAACATTGGAACTGACCAATTTATTGGGAAAAGGTGTAACAGCATTGAAATCGACCAATTTATCGGGAAAAGGTGTAACAGCATTGAAATCGGCCAATTTATTAGGAAAAGGTGTAACAGCATTGAAATTGGACAATTCATCTGGAAAAGGTGTAACAATAATGAAATCGTCCAAACGCTACCTTACTGCGATTCGAGGAAGTTTTTTCAACTTCCATGAACTCATCGTTTCCTTCTGTTCATCCATCTACCTGCACACACAGAATTGCCTGATACCTTCCAAGGTTTTATTAACATAGTAAAGAAAATAGAAAAGTTTCATATAAAAATAGAGAAATGCAAATTTTGTTGATATTATTTATATACAAAGTCTGAGCAAAAGAAGTCCTAAAGTGCAGAAGGGGAAGGAGCAAGCTCCTTTCCGGTTAAGATTTGATCATTTGTATCAGTTGTACAGCTAGTTTTGAATTCTACCTTGGATAGTGGACGTTGATACAGACGTAGGCGATGACCATTTGCATGTAAGTGTGTATCGGATCCATCAATAGTAATCAACCAGACTGTCCCATTGGGAAAGACTGTGTCTACCTTGTAAGTCCCTAGCCATCGTGTACGCAACTTACCTTGAAATTCCTTAAAACGTGAATCATACAACAGTGCCCAATCTCCTTTCTGGAATAATTTATTTTTAATGATTCGGTCATGCCATTTTGTTCTTTGTTGTTGAATCACTATGGTTTGATGGATGGCGTCCAAATGCTTTTCATCAAGCTCATTGAGCTATTGCAGTCTATATTTCTGTGCCATAGTCAAGTCGAGGTTGACTTCTGATGCAGTTCTTAAGGTTTTGATTTCGAATTCAATGGGAAAAACAAGGCTTTTTCCATATACCATCTCGTAAGAAGAAAAACCAGTGGTGCTTCTCCAAGTAGTTTGGTAAGCCCATAGAGCTTCATGCAGTCTGTCAGACCAGTCCTTACGATTTTCTCTTGTTCTTTTAGTAAGAATGGATTCGATAACTTTGTTGGTGCTTTCCACTTGGACATTGCCTTGTGGATGGTATGGAGAAGCTATTCTATGTAAAACATGATATTTACTGAGTAGAGATTCAAAGTGATGTGATGTGAAAGGGGGTCCTCCATCAGTGACCAGTTCTCTGGGAACGCCAAACCTAACAAATATATTTTCAAACAAGAATGCTAAGACAACCTCTTCTGATGCTCTGATAAGTGTTTTTTCCTCCACCCACTTGGTCATGTAATCTGTACAGACCAATATATATAATTTCTGATTGGAAGGTGGGTGAATGGGTCCTACAAAATCCATGGCCCATCTCTCAAAAGGCTCTAACACTACCTAAGGATGAAGTGGCATCTCATCCCTGTGAGTTTCCTGACCCATACGTTGGAAACTATCACAAGCTTGGACATAATTCTTGGCATCTTGAAATATGTTGGGCCAATAATAGCCCATCCTTAAAATTTTATGCCCAGTCCTTTTTGTAGCAAAATGACCCCCACAAGGGCCATCATGGCAAGCTTTCAGCAGATCATAAACCTCATCATCCCTCACACATCTCCTAATTTCTTGGTCCAAGCCTGTGTAGAAGAGGTATCCTCCTATCCAACTGTACCTGGCACTCTTTTGAATAATTTTACTTCTTTCCCTAGGAGATAGATGGGGAGGTACCTTCCCTGCAACCAGAAAATTAGCAATGTCTGCATACCAGGGTGAATGAGCAGATACTGCAAACAAATGTTCATCAAGAAAGGAATCGTCTACAGGTGAATTATCATCATTTATATGTAATCTCGAGAGAAAATCAGCAACCACGTTTTCTTTTCCTGGTCTATCCACTATAGTGATGTCAAATTCTGGCAGTAGTAACAACCATCTTGTCACTCGAGCATTATTAATAGGTTTATTCATTAGATATTTAATAGCTGTATGATCAGTATGAATAAAAGTTGGGTAACCAGTTACATAATGCTGGAATTTATTGATTGCATATACTACTGCCAAGAATTCTCTTTCAGTAATTGTGTAATTTAACTCAGCAGGAGCCATGTTCTTGTTGATATAGTAGATAACATAGGGTTCTTTGTCCTCCTGTTGCCCTAGTACTACACCAATTGCAGTGTCTGAGGCATCTGAAGAAATGTGAAAAAGCAGAGCCCAATTGGGCCCTCTCAAGATGGGAGTTGTAGACAATCTATGTTTAAGATCAGCAAAAGACAATTCACAGTCGTTAGTCCAACGAAAGTTAACATCTTTTGTTAGTAAGAAAAATAATGGAGAGGCAAGTTTAGAGAAAAAAATTATAAATCTCATGTAATACCCAGCATGTCCTAAAAAACTTCTTACCTCTTTCTGAGTTGATGGAGTTGGAATGTCCAAAATTACCTGGATTTTGGTTGGATCTACCTGAATTCCCGCATAAGAGATGAAGTGTCCCAGCACTACCCCTTTGCGCATCATCATATAGCACTTTTCTGTACTTAAAGAAAGATGAAACTGTTTACATCTTTTGAGCACTTTTTCCATATTAGACAAAGCATCTTCAAAATCAGTCTCATAAGGTGTAAAGTCATCCACGTTAATTTCCATACAATCATTCACCATATCAGAGAAAATACCAATCACAGCTCTCTGGAAAGTGGTTGGTGCATTACACAAGCCAAATGGGAGAACCTTGTAGGAAAATTTTCCCCAAGGGATTGTAAAGGTGGTCTTATCTTGGTCCTGTGGGGCAATTTGTATCTGGTTATAGCCACTGAATCCATCTAGGAAAGAAAAATATTTTTTTTCTGGCTAAGTTATCTAAAACCTAATCAATAAATGGTAGAGGGAAATGATCCTTCTGTGTTTCCTTATTCAAGGCTTGGTAGTCCACACACACTCTCCACTTACCATTATTTTTAGGCACAATAACCAATGGTGATACCCACTCACTATCTGATATAGGATAGATGAATCTAGCGTTGAGAAGTTTCTGAAGTTCTTCTTTAACAATTTATTTAAGGTTTGGGTTCATCCTCCTTTGCAGTTGGCAAATGGATCAGCATTCTTCTTTGATGTATATATGGTGGGTGCATAGCTCAGAGGGGATGCCTTTCATATCCATGTAATCCCATGCAAATGCTTATTTATGTTCAATCAGTAAATTCATTAGTCGGCGAGTTTCAGCGCTGGAGAGATTGGGATTGATGTTCAAGGTTTTTCCAAGTTCGATTTCCAAAGCGAAACTCTTGGAACTGATTGTAGGAAATAATTCAACTGTTATTGTTTCATCATCTTCTGTTACAGCATTTGTTGTTACAGCGATTGTTGTTACAACTAAATCACTCTGATTGTCAGCAGTTTCTGAGAACATTTCTGAGTTCATTTCTTCCTGGGCCATAAGGTCAAAAAATCTTATCAATTGGTGGTGCGTGTGTTGTGTAACAGCAGAGGGGTCACAAATAAAACAATTGATTAACTCATCCTCCGTCTCATTCTTGAAACTCAGGGCCTTTTCTATAGTTATCACAGGCAGAGCACTTTCAGCCTCAGTGTCCATCCATAAAGAGTTTCCAGGGTCTGCACTGGGTGTAGCATGAGGATACAGGGTAAGTTTTTTTGTGTCGTAACCATCAGAGATGGTCATAGAACCAGATCGGCAACCTATGAAGGC
This sequence comes from Picea engelmannii, assembly GCA_009831015.1. Taxonomy (NCBI): domain Eukaryota; kingdom Viridiplantae; phylum Streptophyta; class Pinopsida; order Pinales; family Pinaceae; genus Picea; species Picea engelmannii. The sequence goes on along the minus strand of ML803879.1, from coordinate 104,154 downwards.
ATCATCTGTTGCTAACCATGGTCGTCCCAGAATTAGAGGATGGCCTCCCAGACTGGATTTCGGTTGTAACGTGACAAAATTAGCAGGATACTCCCATGAGTCTACTAAAATAACTAAATCATCAATTACTCCTTCTAGTCTGATGGTAGAGCGATCAGCTAATTCTAGAACAATAGGAGTAGGTCGGATTTTTGTTCCGAGTTGTAGCAACTGCGTGGTTTCTATTGGCATGATGTTAATTGATGCCCCTAAATCAACTAGCACATGTTGAATATATGTATGTTTGATTTTAACTGTGATGGTAGGATTTCCTGGATCGCCATATTTAATAGGTGGAGTTTTGCCTAGCATTAGCTTAGACAAACCCCCGACTCCATGCACTGTGAGGGCATCTTTAGGTTTTTGTTTAGGTTTTCTGATACAGAGATCCCTTACAGTCTTGGCATAAATAGAGACATCCCTTATTGCTTGCAGTAGTGGAATATTAATGTGCAGATTTTGCAATTCTCCAAGGAGATTGAAAGATGGTAATTCCACAAGCTTTGTAATTTTTAGTCTTTCAGGGAATGGTGGGTCTGTTGTTTCTAGAATGGGTTCGTCAATTTCTTTTGTATTAGGAGATGGTCTCTCCCTTGTTTCCTTGTCTAATTCTGAAGACGGAGCATCTTCAACTATTGGATCAACTGTTCTCCCTGATCTTAAGTGAATTTCATCACAAGGCATAGGAGTAATAGATAAGGCTAGCACATTAAGTATGTCTATGTTCTAAACGACCTTATTATTTGGGTTTGGGTTAGGTTGCACAGGCATATGAGGTCGTAAGGGAGGATTGTTTGGCGAGTTATTGGGAGGCAATTGCAGTTATTGCTGTTGGTATGGGGGTTGGAACTGTTGTTGAAAGAAGTTTGGTTGGTGTTGGCTTGGATAACTGAGTTGTTGTTGAGGACCTCTCCCATATGGGTTCCATTGCCCATAGTGATTCGGTTGTTGGGGCATAGGTAACCATGCATTTGGATCCTGATAAGAGGGTAGCATTTGATTTGGAGGGGGGGCATTAGACTAGCCATATGGTAGCTGATTGTTCCAATAATTAAATGTTGGAGGAGAGAATTGAGAATTCATACCTTAACCTCTTGGCTGCCATTGTCTCATTTGTGTAATTAGATAGGCAGCCTCTGCCTCCTCACTAGTTGCTTTCATTGATTATTTTACCCCTGGTAGAGAAGGACATTGGTCAATCGCATGGTATAATTCACAAATAAGGCATACCTAGACATTGTTCAGTGGGCACTCCCTTGGTGGATGTTTCTTCCTACATTTTGAACAGAAAATGCATAATACTTGCTCTAGTTCTGCTTGTTTCTGCTTGACCTGCAAAGCATCCATTTGTGAGGCAAAAGAGTTAATCATCTCTATTTTGAAACTTTCTAACAGATTTCCTATTTCTTCTCTTGTTGCTCCTCCATTTTTTGATTTATGTACCCTTGAAAAAGTAGTATCCTTGGTAGCTGACTTATTCCTTGTAGATCCCCAAGAACATCTTTTGTAGAGCTCTAAAATGTCCTCATATGATTCCTTAGATATATCTCCTTTACCAAGCATATTCAGCATATCTAAGCAATCTTCTCTAACTCCTTTTAGCAAAATGGTTTTCAGAATGTCCTTACTCACATCTGGATGGCCAAACTGTTGTAGATTGTATTGGAGTCGCTCCACAAAGTCTTCAAGGGTCTCGTCCTCCTTCTGTGACATTTTGAACAGCTCCTCTCTGTGTTCCCTTGTTCGACAGTAGTCTTGGTATTTGTGCAGGAAAAGTTGCCTCATTTGTGTCCATGTTGAAATGTTTTCCCCTCTAAGGCTCATGAACCATATTAACGCATTTCCTTTTAATGTGGTTGGAAAAAGTTTGAGCTTCTGCGCAGTGGTAGTGTAGTCATAGCTTCTACACAAAATGTCAAATTCAAACAAAAACTCATCCGGATCTTCAGTAGATAATCCATGAAAATTTGAGAGAGCCGAGAGAGGTATGTTTTTCATAGGATCCATTCCTCGCGTGGGAACATCAGAAATAGGAAAAACCAGGGTAGAGATAGTGTTTTCATTGTTTACTTGATCCTCTTTATTTTGTGGATTCTCTTGGTAGAGCTCTTCTTCATTATCCCCTTGATTCTCCAAATGTGCTCTCTCCCTCCACACAATATGAACAGTGTCCCACTCTCCCTTATTGACTATCCGACCGTTTATTTGATAAACAACTTCTTCTAGGTTTTCTCGGTTCCAGGCTATACTGCCTTGATCCTCAATGTTCTCCAGTATTGCTTGCTGATTTGATGGTGACAAATATTCAGCTTCGCTTTCAGCTACAACTTCAGCTTCAGCCCTTGATGAGAACGATGTTTTGAGAGGGGGATTTTCTACTGACTATGGATCACGTCCTCTAGGAGGATTGGCAGGGCGAAAAATGGATCCTGAAGAAGAGTCTGCTCTAGCTATAATCTCATCAACAATGTTCTATCTTCCCAGTATGTTAGGATTTCTTCCTCCACGTCCTCTGGTGCCTGCAATGTTAGTATTTTGGGGGGTTCGTTCTCGTGTTTGGTGATTCATGAAGACTATTCATTCCTAAAAAAAACTAATGTGCTTACCAAAATCTACAATTATCTTCCCTGGCAACAGCGCCAAAATGTTGGGCACTTTAATTGTCTAATTGAATGGAAAATCAAAGTGTTCAATATGAATTGTCAACCCAGGGAAGTTTGTTATTTCAAGATAATGTTGCACAGTCTATGCTAGATTATGAAAGCATCTCTAATCTAATTGCAGTAGGGAAGTTCTTTTAACAAAATCAAACAAACAATATTGATAACACAATTGTGTTGATACATCTGGAGTGCTACAGAATTAAAATCATAATTGCAATCTAAACCGATGATTCTACAAAAAACATGAATTGCCTACCTTAATCTAACTTTCTAATTTACTTTTGCAGGAAGAAATTCTACACTATTGCTGAAGGGAAATCTACTTATTGCAAGAAGCTACTTCACACTCTTAATTCTCCAAAACAAGCTTTTAACCTAATGCAAAAAAAGGAAAAGCATTTCTCTAGCCATGTTCAACAACTGACTTATAATTCTCATGAGACAAGTCTATATGCATTTACCAAGAAGGAACTAAACTGTAACAATAGTTGTATTCATAAATATCTAACAGTTAAACCATTCGCAATGAAAACAACTAAATATAGAATTCGAAATAGAGGGGAATCGGTGAGGAAGGTGGGCCCTTTGCTTCTCACTGAATCCACTCAAAAAGGTAAGTTGCAGTCTGCTAAAGAGATTCAATCCACTTCTTCATTCAATTGCCAAAAAGATGTATGTGTACAATAATTGTTCCTTTCTTTAGTTCCAACAAAAAGACTAACAACCCTTTACATTACAAAAGCTCTACTATTTAAGTCAGAGTCAATCAGAGTTCGGAAACAGAGTAGTCTTGAGAATCCCCAATTCTCTGGTTGTTCATTAGATATCATCAATACAAAATCTTGAATTATCCTTCATCAACATCATGAGCCAGCATTCTAATCAACAGGTGTTGCAGCAGTCGTATCACAATAGGATTGGTGGTGTCTATTGCAACAGCTTCCGAGATTAACAGGCTTTTGTTGTAGCAATTGTGTAATAGCTTCTAGGTTTGATGGGCATCCATTGCAGAAGTCCTGTAACAACTTCCCGGATTGATAGGCATGCGTTGCAGAAGTCCTGTAACAGCTTCCAGGAATTGCGCATAGCTGTGACAGCAGTGAGGTTCTCGAAATGGGTTGTTCTAACACTTTGATCATTAGTTAAATTATTTCATGGGTAAAATATGTGAACATTATCAATCAAACATGCTAAGTAAATTAAAACATAAAAGCAAGATGAATAGTTCGTACCTTGGGAAAAAGGGTCTTGGTGCTCATTATAATAGCCATTTAGCTTAGGAATGAGGAGGTTGAATGATCAAAAGGTGTAGTGAAAAAGGGACAATTCAGGGTCCTAACAGTAATCACATGTAAATATTATTGAAAACACATAGTTGTTGTAGACCAACCATGTAAAAGAGTATTGGTGGTTAAACTCCACTAGATAGGGAAAGGGGGATAAAAGTTAAGGATAAGGGGCTATGTTAGGGAGCTTAAGCCAAAAGGAATATTATATCAATATTCCTTAAAGTATAAAGTATGGATAATTATTTTATCCTAAGTTCTAAGGATGGGGACAAGTAGGCCCAAGGTAATTCTCAACATGACAAGTGTCAAGTTGGGAACATGCATACATATATTTAGAATTAGTTCATTTTCTAGGATTCTCTCATGATTCCTTCACTCACTCACTCAGTGGTCATATGTACCCTATTGTCACTGTACATGTACTTGTGCTTGTACCTTGGTTAGCTTAGGCGTTGGACTGAAGAAGTGGGTTGTTAGGCCTGTGGGGATATTGAAGAGGTGGGTTGTCATGCCCATGGGATATTGAAGAGGTGGGTTGTCAGGCCCATGAGAAATTCTCTTTGGGTGAGAGAACTACTTGGAATTGATTTTTCGAAGGTTCCAAACTGCAACTATACGGCTCTGAGACTTCATGTATGGCATGTTGTTGAAGCCTTGGAAAGAAAGTGGAGTAGTCGAGGGACTATTGAGAAGAGAAGGGGCACGCTTTCTAGGGTAGGACATGCATGTGGGGAATGAGGGACTATAGGTTGTTAGTTCAAGTTGGCACTTGTGATTGAGTTTTCCTATTGTCTGAGATACATCAGCCTAGTTAGGAATTCCTTTATCCGGGTGGAGTTTAGCCCCAGCTCAGGGGTGACCCACTACTGAGAGTTATGAGCAGTAAGGTCTAAGGCTGGGAGGAACGTGGAAGGTTTGCATGCAGTTGGTGATATTTTTATTGAATTTAAGTGTCAATTTTGTGTTAAATTATATGTTGCATTATTATTTATGCATTTGTTTTTATGGGTTTTTCCTGTGTATGTTGCATGTGTATTTCTATTATTATTCTATATGAATATGTGTATTTGTAGAGTATTTGTATGTTTTAATTTGGTATCAAAGCTCAATTGTTTTGTTGGCATAGCCTAGTTGATTGTTGGGGATTCTACAATCATAGTCGTGGTACATCATCGAGATAAAGAGATCAAACAGGTACAAACAGAGTCTGTATGGGATTTCGATCAACGCTTTAAGGATGTAATGGGGAGATTGAATTTCCAAATTCCATATCAAAAACATCAAGAGTGGTTTATTGTTGGAATTATACCACACATTCAGAGGCCCCTAATTCAACAAAAGGTTGTTCCTAGCCCGAGGCGCTAGAGATTGCAATGAAACTAGAGGCATAGCCGGCAGGAGACACGGGAGGAATGGCATAGGTTCAAACGCAGTTGGTTTCATTAACAATTCAGTTGGCCAAGCTTACCAAAGCAAGGGAGAAACGAGAACAAGTGTGGTGTTACCAAATGCAACATAGAGGGCCATCATGCATCCGTGCAGTAATTAGTATTTGGAGAGCCAAATCTACTACCCGTAGGGGGATACTGCGAGATATGTAAGAAATGGAGACATCACCCCATGGAATGTCCATTACTATAGAAGTATCAAAGTACACCCAAGAACTTGTTTTGCAACTTTTGCAAGTTGGTAGGGCATGAAGAGAAGGATTGTCACATGTTCGATCTACTAAGGGAGTGCACATTAGATATGTATAGAATCCAAGAAGAGAATATTGACGCAAAAGGAGGTAGTGTGTAGTGTAACAATAAGAGAGGGTTCAATCAAGGGAATATATGGAACTTTGGTAGAGGTCAGGGAAGAGGAACTATTGGTAGAGGAGGACACGGACCGATTATCTGTTACAATTGTAATCAACCAGGACACTTGGCTCGTGATTGCCAAAATTTGTGTACAGAAGATTGTCCTCAACTAGTTGTGAAATGGCAGGCCAAAGGAAACCCAAATCAAACTCTGAATCATAATGTGCAGATGATATATTCTGAAAGACACAGTGAAGGACCAAAAATTGCAGTCGTTACACGTGGAGGAGTTAGGACAGGAACTGATATGGAAACTCAAGGAAATTAGACGGAGCAATGGGTAAGGAATTTAGCAGGGCCTATACCATCATTCGATCCATAACATGAAAAACAGACATATTAGAGCACAATAAAGGAAATACTTGGTCTACATGGGGGATCATCAACATCATCGTTGCCACGAATAGAAGACCCGATTGTACTAGAAAAGTCAAGTGTGCAAGTAAGTACACTAACAAAATTATTAAAGAGTTGTGTTGAACTAATGAAGGATAGAATTGCACTAAGTATGTTATATAACATGATTAATCATTGCACAAAATGAAGGGACACCCTTATCGCATAAAGAATGGTAAATGAGGTACTACGCAAGAAGAGAACCAATGGAGAATTCAAGTTTCATGTGCAGATTGGAGAGTACGATGTGGATAATGTTGTTTTGGACTTAGGATATGATGTGAATGTGCTATTGAAGCAGACATGGGAGATGATGGGATAAATCGATCCAGTATGGTCCCCTATTCAGTTAAGACTTGTGAATCAGCCTAAGATAGTCTTGATTGGGCAAGTGATAGGAGTACCCATGAACATAGATGGGGTACACAACATGGTAGATTTTGAATTTATTGAGATAGTAGATGATAGTCAACCATATCCAGCACTGATGGGATTGGAAGGAGCGTTCGATAACCAAGAGATTATTAACTTGAAGAAGAGGGAGATGATATTCGAGTTCGGGGATCTAAAAGTTACTGCACCTTTGGACCCATCAGAAGGAAATTGATACAGAGAGCCGGCAAGAGGGAAGGACATTGACAACTTATACAATCTAACTACGTGGATAGAGGACTATGTTGACCTGAAAATAGATGGTGCACTAAGTTGGAGAAGTATCATTCCATGCAAATTAGATTCAGAAGCTGGTTTGGAAAATTGGCAGCAGAAGATGCATGAAGTATCAACTAGACAATGTGTGTGGATAACCTGATCCTTGTGTTCGATAGGAACGGAGCTATGTGATCCACCCAGGTACGATGGATTGACTGAGATTGGTATATTTATAAAATCATTTGAGTTACGTGTGCCTAAACAGCATAGGATGTTGGCACTAGATATAATTTTAAAGGCCACTTCAGCTAGGTGGTGGGTTGTGCATAGAAAGGAAATGAAATACTGGGCACAATGCAGTACACTTATGCAGATACTCTTTGGGCCTGAAGAAGAAGAAAGTGCGTATAAATACTTAGGAGAGAGAAACCCGGCGAGTCACGTGGAAATATGTATGGATTTATGGAACTTAGCATCATAAATAGAGTGGATGCATAGATTCATACACACACTGGACATAATCTCGACGAACTGGTATTTAGAAATGGAGATGTGCAGGGAGACAATAGAATGGGAAGAATTGTTCTGGAGATTCAAAGTCGTGTTCACATTCTCACATGAATCTCCCTCCAAACATACAACATTTGTTGGCCCTGACCAAGTTTTGAGGAACACTTGGTCATATTTGACCATTTTTGGGACTTCAACAACTTATCAAAGATGGAGCACAATGCGAAGTGGAAATCATGGAAGCTAGACCCCTTTTTGGGTCCTTTTTGGGTTTTTGGGGATAATGTAATGGGAAAGGGATGTCGGTCTGTGGGTTTACCCATGCTTAGGCCCACTTTTGTATGTATAAATAAATATGAAGTAGATGTGAAGTAGGTGTGTGATTGCTTAGTGCAATTGGTAGAGCATCTATGTGATGTTGAATAAGTGCTATGTGCTAACTGTGTAAGGCTTACAAGGCTAAGTACAAGTTACTGTGAGGTTGTTATAGGAAGCTAAGTGTTGTAACGCAAGGAAGAAGGATCTAGAGAGTTGCACAGATCTTCTATCCTATGTGAAGAGGGATTTGGATGGCTCTGTGTTGTAACTTGATTAACTGAAGCTAATAAAGAAGAAGAATTTATGGATGTATCCCCAGGGTGGGGGTGAACCACGGTAAATCTGTGTGTTGTGCTCTGTGTCTCGACCTGATTTGTTTGTCTCTTCCTTTGCTAAGTGCTTTGATGTGTTTAGATAGATCTATTTATGATTTGTGCTTTTGAGATATGAATGAATGTTAGATCTGGTATGTAAGATGCTTAGTGCTTGATCTGTCGAATCTAATCTATCTTATTGTGGCTAAATGTTGAATTATCTTATATCTAAGTACATACTGCGATGCTCTGTGCTATCTACGAAGTATCATAATGGTTGAATATTGATGAATAATCTATGCTAAGTAATTACTAAGAGTTATAATCACATATATGTGTCCCAGCTAAGGTTGCAGACACCTGAGTCTTGCAACCACCCCTGCCTCTACCTCGAGTGAGACTTCATCTGCTTCACAGGTGTTGTCGAAAGGGCTAGTAGTTGGGGTTTTGTGGTGCACTATTGTAGCATTGAACCCTGGGTCTACCCATGTGCCAACAAATGTTTCCATTGTCGGGACCTGAAACTATGATTGTTTGGAACTGAGCAGAAGAATCTTTGTGCAAAGATTCATCCTAAAATTGTGAAAGCTTTGTGCGTGGATCTATGCCCTAGTGCGCAGTGATCCACTTGATCTAAAAATCTTTGTGTTGAAGAAGGAAGGACATATCTGAAGGAAATAAGTCAGATCTACAAGAAAAGAGGTAAGATCTGCAGAAAAGAGGTAAGATCTGTAAGCTCTGTTCTCTAATAAAGGTAAGAATAGTCAAAATACTTTTAGATCTGGAAGATTTGTGCTCTGTAGAAGTAAGACAAGTGAAAATTTTTGTTTATAAAGTATGGATTTAGGTATGCTTGATAGAGTTTGTCCTAGCTTGAAAACTAGGGCATTATTAGATGAAAGAACATTTGATATGAATAGATTTGATAAGAATAATGATAGATATGTTATACCTATGCATAGAAAGAATTTTTGGACTAACCAATGGATGCAGGATCCTAGAAAGAAATTTTTCCAGGCTGGCCATTATGACCCTAGCAAGTAGTACAAGAAAAGTTGGGGATCATTTAAGAGAAAGAGAGGATTAACCCTTTGTTACAGTTGCAGAAGACAAGGACATATTGCTAAGGAATGCCCTGGGAGAAACCTTAGTTGCCTTTGTTGTAAGGCTATGGACCATGAAGTATTGGATTGCCCTAGAATGATTGCTAGACTCGAAAAAGCTGAATATGGAGCAAGAAAACTTTGAAGGAGATCAAGAGACTAAGATTATAGAAGAACCCCAGAAAGAATCATAGATTATGTTACTGAAAATGAAAGAAACCCTGAATGAACATAAAGATGCCAGTTTGTCAGAGATCTTCAAAGAAAAGGAGAAAATTGAAGTAAGAATAGAAGACTTCGACATTAATTGTGCTATGGATGAGGAAACACAGATGAACATTATGACAGAAAGTACTTGGGAAACTCTAGGGAGGCCTGTTATGGTTCCTTCACTAGGAAAAATAAGGTTGTTTAAAGGAAAAATGGTATCCCTATGTGGCAAAATTACCCAGATAGCTATGAGTACCCATGGAGCTTCGACAGAGGAATAATTCAAAATTATTAGATTTATTGAGGACTATGCCCCATTTCTAGCTTTGTTAGGCAAGATCTGGATTGAAAAAGACCAGATACGGGAAAAAAGAAGAAAAGGAAGCCCTAGAACAGAAGAAGCAAGAACTCATGGAATTTATGACTAGAAGGATCGCCTACTTGATGGAAGAACAAGAGAACATATATAATATATTGAACATCAGGGACTTGGATGTCGAAGATATAAGAGAATTAGAGGAACCACAGAAGACCGAAATACCTAATCCATATGATGAAGGAGTATTACCCTTGGATCTGAAGAAATAATCTCAGCATCGCGAAGTGACTATGTCGAGAGAAGATAAGAATTGAAAAGGAAAAAGGATGACCGAGACGAAGCTCACTGGGAAGAAGGCTAGGAAGCTAAGTAAGAAGAGAGACAAGATTGAAAAGTTATAGAAGATTCCAGAGGAAACTTCACAGAAGGAAAAATCACAGGAATTGAGCTTCGTTGGGATATCAGAACAACGACATATGCCACTTCGCCATGGCGACGCAATATAGTTGTTGGACTGATATACCCGTTCGACTTCTTCCCTAAACAGACAGAAAGCATTAAAGGATCACCAACAGACCGTCGGACCATACCATAACGGATGGATCAACATTCATGGAAGCTTCATACCCATTGCAAGTAGACCGTTGATGAATTTCCTATTTAGCTCGTCATGTCGTTCCCGAAGAACACTTTTGCCAACTGAAAAATCGAAGCCCGCGGAACTAGTGATTGTCTACAGTGATCATTGCAAGTAGATTGTTCATCCTAGTGCAGCATTTCGAGATCATCGTGACCCCAATTATCTTTCTCGATTGCGTATGTCCGACGAGCTCACTGCATTTGAGGAATCCGTCACAGAGGTCCTTCTCAATTTAATGACTAAGAGAGTCATGTCGAAAAGAAGAATGTCCACCGGAGTCTAAGCGTCATCGATGAGAGGAGTGCAAGCCTCCCCATCCACTACTCGAGTAGGAACATCTCGATCCGGTGAAGAGAGAAGAACTAAGCATAAGGACGACATAGCCAACGTGAAGTTAGTGCCATCCATCCTACCAGCTTACATACCCCCTCTGAGCAGTGAAATTAACAGGGACAATGTCCCTAGAGACTTTGAATACACCCTAGTGACTGCATATCTACCGAAAGGAGTACGCACCTACCCTGCAAATCAAGACAAGGTTACAGTGTTGAAGTTTTTCGACTTCAACCTGGGGGACCGTAAAGTTTACAGCATGCTCGCCCCGTATAAGTACTTGACAAGAACTAAGGGCAACAATTCAAATTTCATCCCTCAGCAATGGACGATGAACCTCGCGCAGTCTACTTTTCTCAACGTTATGAAAATACCACACTTCGGCAGACACCAGGAGGTGAATGCCTATGTAAAATTATTTCTAGCAAGTTACCACGGAGGATACCTGTGGTTAGATCGTCGCATAATTGTTGATCTGACGCTGATCAATAGGATCATCGGGCTTAGCATGCAGGGCCCTAATCCCCATGAGTATTATCCTAGAAAGACTGCAGACCGCGCTCTTACGCAAAAGATCAAAGAAGCCTATGGCGATGTTGATAAAGGCGTGAGAAGCTACAAGGTAGATTCTATTGAAAGTGGCACAGTGTGCCTCGCATGCCAACTGGTTGCAGGGAAGTTGGTACACAAGAATCGACCAACACAAGTATCTGGCTTTGTAGTTGACCTCGCAGAAAAGTGCGCAGAGGGACTACAGATGAACTGGGTGAAGTACCTGGTGAATCAACTGGAGATTGACTGCAGAGAAGCCCAGGATCAGGGGCATGAATTCCATTTTAGCTGGCTCCTGATACTGATCACTTTTTTTGAATGGGAGCTACCAGAAGGCACAACCTTTCTGGACCTTGACCCCTTTGAGCCACTAGCCGTGAAGTTCAGTACATTATGGTACTCAAACGACATGAGCAAGTAATGGCAATCGAATGCCATTTTCCACGCGTACTATAACCAATTGAAAGTAGTCGTAAGGAGTGAACGTCGCATCACCCCGAACACTTTATAAATATTCTGACCTCTGATACAGTTCAGCATGGACCACCACTTTATATACCTAACCCCATGTGTTGATGAGCACCAAGAACAGCTTTAGTCCTATTATAAGCTGACAGAAGAAGACCTGGAAGAGATCACCAAGGAATGGTCGACAGACCTCCTTGTTTCAGCAAACCCCACAGAAATGTCCGACATCAACAACCCTGGAACTGCGCAGGATACACCTGGACCCAGTAAAACAAATAAAGCACGATGGGTAGGTTCTTTCTCTATAGGGAGGTTAGGCCTAGGGGAGACGTCCCTGGTGACCTGGGGTTTTGAAGAGGCAAAAGGTTTAAAGGATGAAGATAAGTTTTCCCCCCCTTTCACAGATGACAACCAATCATAAGTTTCAGCTAAACAACCAATAATAAAGTAAAACCCAATGAAGAGTACCTGCCTGGAACAAGAAAACAACAAACTGATACTTGCAAGCTTGTTTCAATGGATTAGTACTTCATATCAATCAAAAACTATCTGATATTCAATATAAGCGATTTGAAAGTAAATGTTGACAAAGTCAATGTTTACACAATAGCAATGAAAAGATAATTTCACTTCGCCAATAAACATTAAAACGATGTGGCATTGAATGGGATCAATCAATACTTCATTAAATAAATGCTTTAACCATCATTCAATTGCTCATAAAGTAAAACATTGATGCATTGAGATGAAATAACCAAGAGTGACATCAGCAACTTAGGGTTAGTAGGTTAGGGTTAGTTCAGTTAGGGTTTTAAATTCAAGTTTTGAGAGTGTTTGGATCAAAGTCTTACTTCAACGCTGGAAGTCTTAGGATCAGTGCCTGAGGGTAGAATGGAGTCAATAAGTAAAGGACACATAGGTTGAAGGAGGCAAGATTTCAAGAACTAGAAGGAAAAGTTTTGAAGTGTTGCTAAAGCAGGGCCTCAAAATCGGAACCCTAGGGGAGAGAGGCTCACTCTGGTGTTGCTAAAGCAAGGCCTCATGCTCTCTCCTCCTTCCAGGAAAATGGATAGCTCAGATGAAGCATAAAATCAAGACAAGAAGGCTTAACGAGGGAGAGTGTTGCTACAACAAGGCTCTTTCATCAAACCCTAAAGGAAAATGGCCCTAAGTGTAGATAAATTAGGCCTGGGATGTCTTCCTCCTCTTGGATTCTAAATGGTACGGCTAGCACAGGGGAAAGAGAAACAAGGAGTGTAGCTACGGCTAGGCTCTCTTTCTCTCTTTCAATGGCTAAAATTTTCTCTATCAGGAGACATGAGACAAGGACCTACTTGTGTGCTTGTCACCTAAGGTTTTGATTCAGCAAAATAAATAAACATATACAAGAAATTAGACTACAACCATTCATTCAAGAAGTTTTGCAGAAAAATACTTACAATTCATCAAGAAATAACCATGCAAACCCTAGTTGTAACACCTTCCTTCCATAAAAACACCATAAAATGCCAAAAATATCTTCCTTCAACAAGTGCGCCTTCCTCAAATCAGCCAATAACCCAAATAGGGTGCTAAAAATCAGACCTCCTTATGAGTGAGTAAGTTGTGATGATAAAATGAGAGTAAAAACCCTTAATATATAGTGTATCAATGACCTAATTTACGTTTTAGGTCATAAAAAGGCCAACAAGGCCATAATGTCAAAATCATATTGTTTTTACATTGAATTGTCAAATTAAAACCCTAATTTAGTACAAAAGAGAGTAAAATCCCCTTCAAGGGAGGCGCTAGCCCTTTCTAGGAGCAAGTTTTGCGGAAAACTTGGTCATATTTGACCATTTTGGGGACTTCGACTTCTTGTCAAAGATGGAGCGCAACGCAAAGTGGAAATCATGGAAGCTAGACCCCTTTTTGGGTCCTTTTTGGGTTTTTGGGGATAATGTAATGGGAAAGGGATGTCGGCCCGTGGGTTTACCCACACTTAGGCCCACTTTTGTATGTATAAATAAATATGAAGTAGATGTGAAGTAGGTGTGTGATTGCTTAGTGCAATTGGTAGTGCATCTATGTGATGTTGAATAAGTGCTCTGTGCGAACTATGTAAGGCTTGCAAGGCTAAGTGCAAGTTATTGTGAGGTTGCTATAGGAAGCTAAGTGTTGTAACATAAGGAAGAAGGATCTAGCGAGCTGCACAGATCTGCTATCCTATGCGAAGAGGGATTTGGATGGCTCTATGTTGTAACCTAATTAACTGAAGCTAATAAAGAATAAGACTTTGTGGACGTAGCCCTAGGGTGGGGGTGAACCATGGTAAATCTGTGTGATGTGCTTTGTGCCTCGACCTAATGTGTTTGTCTCTTCCTTTGCTAAGTGCTTTGATGTGTTTAGATATATCTATTTATGATTTGTGGTTCTGAGATATGAATGAATGTTAGATCTGGTATGTAATATGCTTAGTGCTTGATCTGTCGAATCTAATCTATCTTATTGTGGCTAAGTGTTGAATTATCTTAGATCTAAGTACATATTGTGATGCTCTGTGTTATCTGCGAAGTATCATAAGGGTTGAATATTGATGACTAATCTATGCTAAGTGATTACTAATCATTATAATCATAGATCTGTGTCCCAACTAAGGTTGCAAACACCCGAGTCTTGCAACCACCCCTGCCTCTACCTTGGGTGAGACTTCATCTGCTTCGCAGGTGTTGCCGAAAGGGCCAGTAGTTAGGGTTTTGTTGGTGCACTGCTGTAGCGTTGAACCCTGGGTCTGCCCCTGTGCCAACATCACTATAGGCCATTCAAACAAAGATATTCTCGGAGGTAGAGACGATGCAATTCATACCTTTATGCAGTGTGCACAAAGCCAAGATGACGGTCCAAAAGCTATTGGAATGCTATAATATGACAAAGGAAGAATATGAGGACAAGGATCCCAGGAGTGTCCAAATACCTGAGACAAAAGGAACATGCATAGTAGACATGCCAGATCTTGTATTTGATGCATACACACAGCCCATCAATATGAAAAAGGTCAACATTGGGACAACAAAGAATCTTAAGTTTGCGCAAATAGGAGATTATTGGAACAATGAGACAATTCATAAGGTTGATGACTTATCACGGGAATATCAGGGTTTATTTCCAACCACGTTCTTAGAGATGAATGGAATAGAAGATGACTTAGGCGATATGAAGATACCACTAAAACTAGGAGCTAAGCCAATACAACAAAGACCTTACAGGTTAAATCTGAGGTAGAAGGAGTAGGTCAAGGTTGAAATAGACAGGATGATAGACATGGGTATCATTGAACCAGTCGAAGAATCCAAATGGATTAGCCCAATGGTGGTGCAGGATAAGAAGACGGGAGGAAATAGGATCTGCATGGATCTAAGGAAGTTGAATAACGCATGCTTGCATGACCTATTCCCAACACCATTCATGGATGAAGTACTGGAGAACGTAGGAGGTCAAGAAATGTATCTGTTTACAGATGGATTCTCTGGGTACCATCAAATAAGAATTGTGTAGGAACATAAACACAAAACCACTTTTGCGAGGGAGTGGGGAAGTTGTCAGTATAAGGTGATTCCATTTGGATTGAAGAATGCCCATGTGGTGTTTTCTAGAGTAGTAGTGGTGGAATTCAAGGAGTTCATCCATAATTTTTTGGAGGTTTACTTGGATGATTGGACGGTGTTCAGTCTACTAAAGGATCATATTGAAGTTCTTCGGCTCATGTTAGATCGATGCAGGCAGTGTCAGATCTCTTTGAACTTAAAGAAATATATAATTTGTGCACCATTTGGAATTCTACTAGGACATGTAGTGTGAAAATAGGGACTTGTTGAGTACTCAACACACCCTAAAAGCTTTGTGAAAAAATTTCTCTTTTGAGTACCACTTTGTCTTTTTTTTCTCTTCCTGAATTGAGTCAGTTGTATAGGGATCATTAAGTTTTTTTTTCTTATGTTTTATCATCAATCACATTTGGATTGGTTTGGACTTGTTGAATAGATTGACTTCTCTACTAAAGAACACTTGGAATTTTAACTAAGTATACACATCTAGAATTTTAATTCATGCACCCATTATCGGCATCGACACGATCTGCGCAGTAAAATTGACCATATGACAATGAAAAACGTCGATCTTCAATCGTCTATGTATCATCGGCATCGGGAGAATGAAAGAGAAAAGCATCGATCACTGATTATGTCTTGCGAAGAAGTTGTCGAAATATCGTCGATGTATCATCATCATCGGGGAGGTACGAAAAGGAAAACACTAACATCAACACACCTAACGAACCTCCAATCATTGATCGTCGATACATTAGGGGTCGGTGATATCCAAAGGAAACCTTAAACTATGGAAAGTATTTACTTCGACATAACGTCGAGCGTCAATCACCGATCGGTAATACATTATCGGCATTGGCGAACTCCGAGGGATGAAATCATGAAGTAATAAACATAGAGACTCTCCAATCGCCAATCCTCGACATGTCATCGGTATCGGCAGGATAGGCTGAGGTTCCTTGAGCCATGTCTAAAGAAAATCCCTGATTCCAAAGAAACTTTTAATGAAGGAGCCAAAATCAAATGTCACGTGTCATGATCGTCCTTTCAGGTCAACATTTCCACATCAGCATTGTACGTCAGTCCAGGTCGACATCAGATCTTTCACTAAAAGAGGTATTAATGAACGCTGTCTAAGAAAATCAACGACGCCAATCCACTTGTTTAAACTGGTGGACTGATAGTACATCGATGGTAGGATTAGACATATTCTGCAAAAAATAAGATCATATTTTTTCTTTTAATAGGCCAATCAATGTGTTGATTAACAAACATTACTAACCTGTGTATCGACCAAATAACAGGAGTTTTAAACCGTCGATGAACTATGTAGCACCTCGCTCCTATGATAGCATTTAATCCAAAGCATGATTCGGATCTTGGCGATGGATTCTGCAAACTGCATTTACGCCCTGAATTTAAGAACCAATGCGACAAGGTAAGTATGCTCCAAGTTTAAATTATAAATACAAATTCAAATGCAACATTCAGTACCCAAGTCTTTCATTGTCGAAGCAGTCGAAGGAGTGAGAAAGAATTTCAAGAGCTCACAGTCAATTTTCAGAATTCTAAACCAAGTTAATCTTGTGCGAAGAAGAGGTATGAACCATCTATATCATTTATGCAGTCGCAATTGTTTATTTTTCAATATCATTTCTGCAAGTCGGTATCTCATTATGTTCTTTGTGTAGGAAAATGCTTCCAAGGAAGCAAACGTCCAAGCGCTCGTTGATAGCACCAAAACTGAAAGAAGTGGAGGTCAGTGAAGGATATCCACCTGGCACTTCTAGACAACTCAAATTTTCCACTAAAGTGGAGCTAGCCATCCGAACGTCTACCAAAAAGGTGTTTGCCCAGCCTCATCCATTCGGAGACACAGAGGCAAGTACCGGATCAAAGGTGGTGCTCCCACAGTGGAGAGGTTTGTTGAACAAAATCATCTGGGAATATTACCCAGAGTTTATACCACACAGTGACCCGGATGTTAGAATGCTCAATGATGAAGTATTCCCAAACATTCGGTGATCATGCCTGCACAGGGTAGCCTGTCGAACCCTGGTCTTGCCTTGCATTGAAACTATGGGGTGGATAATCGACCACACGGATGTGACAAAATGAGTGGTAAATGATGACAATGGCGGATGTGTTGGGGTTTTTCTCCCAATAGAGGTCCATAAATAGTACAAACTCAAAGACCCAGAGGAAAGGTTAAATACTGATTTTGTGGTAAAATTCTATGAGTTCCATTACACGAGTAGGTTGATGGCCTCATGGTGGAAAGAGAATAATAAGTTTATAAATAGGAGCAATAGTTGGTACAATACGACCAATCTTAGAGATCCATATATTTATCTGATGGATCTAATCTGTCGATTATACGAGGAGAGGGATTGTGACAAGTTTTTGAAAGCTTAAATTCCCCTGGCATACACTATGGAAATATTCGGTAGTAGCTTCAACTAGGAAGCAATCATTTCAAAACAACTGAGCACCAACATACTGCAAGCCTAGATGCCAAAGGATGGAGAAACACCAGCTTTCCACATGGCATCATACTTACTGGATGTGATCTACGCAAGGAACTTCTTCGCAAGAATGAATCTGAGCTGGCATGTTGTGGAGCTACCCATGCATGTCTATTTCATCATTATGTGGGAGAACAGGTGAAATACATATTACATCCTCATATGTGATGAATTTATAGATCGAGTTTATTTCATTCTTTTTAAGAAAGAATGCCCAAGGCTTACGACAGCAGCCAATATAATTATTTCCAAAGTAGGACACTGGTACATAGAAGATACCACCACCTACATCAGAGTGTTTGGGGCCATTGGTGCTCCACATTTACTCCCCATTCATGTCTCGAACCGGCTCATTGTGGGAGAAATATTTTATCAAACCATTCTACAAGGCTATAATGCCACTCTGGTAAAAGACAAAAAAAGAGCATTCATACCCTATGAATTTCATGTAGGGTTTTACATGGTGAAAGATACTACACAAGAAAAACAAGAGGGTTTGAGCCAGTTGGAGTATATATTTCCCATAGGCCGATTTCGCAAACATGACCCAAAGGGCCTAGTACCCCAGCATGCATCGCAGGTGTCTTCCTACTGGTTGTATGCCCATGATAAGTTTGAAGACAAAATATTTACAGAAGGTGCTCATTATTGGGAGGAGGTGCTCCAGAGAAAATCTAACCCCAATATGACCATATTTAAAGCCATGACAATGGATGAGCAGGTTGAAATGATAGAACAGATAGCTCAAGAATCCCTCATGGTTAGGGAGGAAAACAGAGCAGTAGAAGCCATAGAGGCATAGAGGAGAGGGATGGTGTTGCTAGAGGAATCCCAAAGATTCATCCAAAGGTTAGAAAATGACCCCAAGTTGAACCTGTGATAGAACCCATAAGGGTCATCTCGTCCGACACAATCAATCTCAGAGAAGAGCTAAATGGCTCAGAGTCAACCCCACTGGAGGAGACTGCTCATCCAGAAAACCCAAGAATTATGTCACAATAGGCAAGGTCGTCATTCGTTGCTACAGTGCAACTTGGGGGAACAAGAACATCAAGTAGGACAGATGTTCCCGATGTCCCCATAAACCTAATTATCATATATGACGATGAGGAAATCTCATGGGTTTCACTCATAACCCTAGTACCAATCACGAAGGAGGGAGAACCAACGAAAACATCTGCTCTAACTCCCAAAGATTTGACCCCAATTCCAAAAGAAGGTGAAGACAAGGCTGGAAGCATGCTAGACGTTGAATTTGTAGACCAATTTGGAATTCATCCTAAGATGGACAACTCCAAGGAGGATTTGGGCTCTGGTGAACAGGAAGAAGAAACGCAGGGATCGGAAATTAGCATCTCAATAGTTGATCCTCAAGTAAATGTTGATCCTTTGCTCCTCTCCCCATCTAAAGTTGAGACTCAACCAGCCGACGAACCCCAACAAGAGGCCAAGTCACCAGGACATACAGAAGTTCCCCCTACTAAAGAACTACAAGAGTCGGTCATAGAACACATATATATGGTAGGAAGCCTAGGAAACACTCTGACCTAGGGTATACCAACATATTCCTGAGCCAGTGGATGAGGTCGTCAATATACAAGAAATCGCTTATGATAGAAAGAGGAAATTTGTGATGAGAAAGAAAACCAAGAAAAGGAGACTCACGCTTGATATCACATTCCTCATTACCACAGAAGAAACACTCCTCAACACGAAAAATGCTAAGACAACTGAGTTGATCGGGGTAGGAATGGTTATGACTGATGCAATGTTGGATAGAGAGAAAAGGGATGAAAAGGAATTAGCAGCTGCAAAAAGGGAGTTGGATCATCTGTGCCATCTAGAAAAGTATTGTCGGGATTTGACGCAGGTAGTAGTATTCCTGAGGAGTGAGTTCAGAGAAACATATGCACAATTCACAAACAAAAGAAATATCTTCACAACATGCATAGCTGATTTTCAAGAGGATACTCTCATGGGACTGGAAACTTGTAAATATGTGCAGAGATGGTATGAAAAGGCACATCAGGCCTTAGAGTGGATTGACTATATTAGTGCAGTACATAAAGGTTGAGACTCGGAAGAGCATGACATCCGAGTGTTGATGGATATCAGCATCTCCCAAATCAGGAAGGAAGTTGAATACTAGGTGAGCATGGTCCAGGAACCTCAGCAGAAGATACAGGAAAGGTGGGGAGAGTGTAAGAAAATATGGTAGAAGATCAATCAAGAGATGGAAATCATTAACCTACAAGGGTCCAGAATTCAACCCACCAGAAAATTTTGTCAATTTGCATGACATAGTCACACGGCATGGCAATCAAGACTCGGCATGGGAGGAAGAGATCTCACAGATTTCAAGTATGACTCCAGGTCAAGGAAAGAAGTTTGTGGAACACCCAATCAAAGCCCTCGTAGTTCTACCGTGCTTAAGTGTCAAGCTCATGAGGTATAGAGAACGAACAGTGGAGATAAAGGAAGTATTCTCTACACCGATGGATCGACATAGGTTTCCCTATGCAAACACATGAGAAGACATTTTCTTCAAGTGGACGGAGTATGAGATAAATCATCCACTGCAGTAAAAAATTGAATGATCTCAAGAGAATGAGGAGATAAAGTCTGTCACGTGCCAATTTTGTTTTACTTAACATAACTTTTAGTAGTAATTTTTAGCTTAGTGATCCTTTATAAATAGGGAGATCGACCTTGTGCAAAGGGTTGATGGTTTTTGGAAAGACCCTCTTTTTTAGAATTGTAAAAGAATTATTTTTGTGCAACTTTAATTAAGAAGTTATGTTTAGAATCAAAGAATTTTTTTTCATTTAAAACATCAACTTGACTGGATCGAGGAGGGATTGTTTTCGTCTTCGAGTTTGATAGTATTGTTGTATTGAGTAAGAGTTGTTGTATCTATTGTTAAGTTATCTTTAAATATTATAACAGTTCTTTCATTCTAGATGATGAAAATAAATCGATTTTTTTATATGTGATTGATAGTACAGCTAAGAGAACTAATTTTCTTACATTCATATTTGTTATGTTACTGTTTTCCTTTCTAAATATTGTAAAAGTATTATTGTTAAGCTTGAAATAGGTCTAATTATCGTTTTTTGGACGTTGAGGTATAAGGGTTATCCTAAGCTCGACATTCTTCGGTCTTTAGTAATTTCCCTTCATCAGTTGGCGTATGCCATCATCTTTAGTTTACCTAGTGTTGAGCACTCAACACACCCTAAAAAGCCTTATCAATTTTTTTACTTTTTGGGTACCACTTGATCTTTTGCACTGTCTAATTCGATTTCATTTTGAGAAATGTTTTGTCTTTGCTTATTTTCATGGCTCTCATCACCTATTCATGTTTTCTTGAACTTATGAAAACCCACAACTAAAAGACACCTGAATTAAGAATCGGCAGCCAAACACTACACCCAACGTGCTCAGGTTCGCCATCGGAAAGAATTCAAAAAGGAAATATGAACCACTCAGAAAACCACAATCGTCGAGCATCGATATTCATCGGCATCGGCAGAAGGCCGTTCTAATTTATGTAAAAAAAAAATCATAAAATTTCGAGAGATAGTCGATCCCCTTCGGCATCAGTAAAATATGAGGAGGATATACATTAACAAAGGATGAAAAGAAATCATCAATATCTGATGCCCGACGCACTTTATCAGGATCGGGGAAAACCCAGAAGGATCATAACAAAAAATTTGACCATGATAAAGTTATCCCCAATCGCCGATCCCCGATGCGGTTTTGGGCATCGAGGATTTTTTGAGGGAGCCAATCCGAGAGCGCTTTGGTAGGTTATTGTCAATCACCAATCCTTGACACTTTTTCGGTGTCGGCAGGCTAAGGTTTGTTTTCGAACGAATAGCTTAAGGAAATTCCTGACTTCGATTAATACGAACGAATTAAGTCAATGGTATCGAACCCCACATGTCTTTACCGGGTAAGAGAGTCGTATGGTATAGTTGTATTCTAAGTCATTTTTGGTTACCTAGGTCATAGTCACACCCTTGAGTCAGCTTTTCCGCATCATCACTATATGGTAAGATCGATCGGTGTCAGAACTTTTATAGGAGAGTATCAATGAAAATTTTCATAGCATGACCCCGATCCCTGATCCACCCATTGACGAAGCGACATAACGGGATGTTTTCAACATTAGATACGATCAAATTTTGGGCATTTAAGGAGATAATTAATACTCGATCCTGCATTATTTGTTACCTTGTGCGCCAATCAAAATAGCCTTTTGAAATCACCGATGGACCACATCACCAGCCGCGCCTTCGTCGTCAACCCAACGACGAATTTAAGTTCTAGAGATTCAGCGACAAATTTATTGAAAATTCACTCATAACCCGAATTGAATGGTTGATGCGACATGGTAAGATCTTTCCTGCTTAAAAACTCTTGAACCATTGTGAATGAATTCATTCTGTGCATAAGAGAATTCCATAGTGTCCGAAGGAGAAAGATGAGCAACTCAAAGGCTGTATCGACCCTGTGATGATCAAAATAATCAGGTTTTAACAAGCTTCAAAGGTATGTATCCAAGTCTATAAATTCGTTGGCTATAATTTATATGTGTTTGTATGGTTTTTTACACAGCCTCTAAAATTCTTCTTAAGTTGCAGGAACAATGCTGCCAAGAAATCAAACCACTGGATGCTCCCTGAGAGCACCAAATCTAAAAGAACAAGAGACATGCAAAGGTTCTTCTCTAGGAATCGCGAGGCAATTGGAGTACGTCCCTAGGCCAAAGCTTGTCGTCAAGACAGCAACAAAGAAGGTTTTCATCCAACCCCCAGACTTTGGCGATATAGAGGTAAGCATCAGGTCCAAGATGGAACTCCCACAGTGGGGGGATATCTTTAACAGGATTAGTCGAGAAGAATACCCAAAATATGTCCCACACAGTGATCCCGACGTAAGAACGCTCGACGACCAGGTGTTCTCGAACATCCAACGGTCGTATCTACATATGGTGGAAAGAAGAACCCTCATTTTCCCCTACATAGAGGTCCTGAAGTGGCTCATCGACCACACAGACACACATAAATTTTTAATCAACGATGAAAATGGCGGGTGTATCGGAGTTTTCCTCCTGGTAGAAGTTCATAAATATTACAAACTCAAGGACCCGAAGGAGCGTCTCAACATGGACTTTGTGGTGAATTTCTATGAACTCCATGACACCAATCTATTGATGGCCTCATGGTTGAGGGAAGACAAGAAATTCACCAATCGTAGCAACGGATGGTACGAAACAATCAACCTGAGAGAGCCTTACATCTATTTGATGCCTCTCATTTGTCAGTTATACTGAGAGTAAGATTGCTCCAAGTTTTTGGAAGCATGGATGCCTTTGGCATACACAGTTGCAATCATTGGGTGCAGCTTCAACTGGGGAGCAATAATATCCAAGAAACTAAGCACTTGTGTATATCATGCTCAGACGTTGAAGGAAGGGGAAGCACCAACTTTTTACATGGATTCATACCTACTCAATGTCATGTGCACTAGGAACATCTTCGTCGACATGAATCTAAGTTGGCATGTTGCAAAGCTCCTAGTCCACATCTACTTCAGTGTGCTATGGGAAAGAAGGTATAATAAATCTTACTCCCTCATCTGTGATGAATTCATCGCCCAAATTTATTTTATTCTTTTTAAGAAGGAATGTCCAAGGCTATCGGCGAGAAGTAAGAAAATAATATCCAAGGTAGGCCATTGGTATTTGGATGAGCGTGCCACCTACATCAGGGTTTTCAGGACCACTGGAGCACCACATATCTTACCAGCTCATGTCCCAGATCGGCTCGTCGTAGGAGAAATATTTTATCATACCATCTTGCAAGGCTACAATGCCACCCTGGTCAAAGACAAGAAACGGGATTTCATACCCTATGGTTTCCATGTAGGGTTTTATTTGGTAAAGGATACCGCTCAAGCCAAACAAGAAGGGCTAAGCCAACTCGATTTCAGATTCCTGAAAAGTTGATGTATTAGTACTAGGATTTTCATTGGTGTAAGAATCATTGTCTGCATGCTTGATCATGAGGGTTATCCCAAGATCAACCTTCTTCGGTAGTTAAGTATTCCCCCTTTGTTACCTAGTTGTTTTATACCAGCATTTATCTTGTATCGGTCCCACCTATAAGAGAAAATGAGAACGTTCAAACTGAAGGAGGAGCTTTCACAAGAAGACATCTTGTCAATCACTATGTAAATCCCATTGATTAATTGGTTGGATCGCAAGATCTGGAGAACCATTCCACCATTAAACGTTGCAGAGTCTAATTAGGCCTCGGTGGCGGGTTTGGTTCCTACCGTTGAGTTAAAATGATTTAGGACCCCTCAACACCTATATTATTCAAGAGTACAAAAACACAAAAAGAAAATTGATTAACCTGAAGGAGAAACTTTTCATAGAAAGATACACATACCAGTTACCTGTAAATCCCATCGATAAATCAGTCAAATCAAAGATCTGGAGAACCATTCCACTCATCAAATGCTTACGAGTCTAATCAAGCCTCTTAAGTGGGTTTGGTTCCTGTTGTTGAGTTAAAGGATTTCCGACCCCTCAACAGAATTGGTGCCAAAAGGAGGGCCTAAATGAATGAATGGCTAACAATATTTCTGATAATATATTCTGCATAGCATGTAGATTCAAAACAACCCACATGCATGGATAGTCATTCTCAAGACATCCCACATACAGAGATTTCTCCCAAAATGAGTAACTCACCTCTGCACGAGGAAGTAGAACACCTATTCTCTGAAATACCTTACACTCTCCCCATGAGGAGTTGAACCAGTTTAGAAGAATCACAAGAGATTACGCTTGGAAAATTGGAGCATTACCTTTGGCTCCTTTACTTCCTCATAGAAAACAAGTAAGCAGACCAATTGTTGACACCCCTAACCAGGTTTGTTTTCACACGATAGAATACCTGATAGATTTTTCCCTCATTGAGATTGAACAACCCCTTAATTTGATCCCCAAAACTCCAACTGGTAACTGCTCTGAACTTGACAATTTTGAATTTGACGAGGAAGGGTCTAACTCAGATCGCTCGGCTTCTGAATCAGAAGACATGGAGGATAATAATGACAACAATGAATAAACGGGAAATCAACCTCGAGATAATCAACCATGGTTGGCCAGAGATTCTCTCGAAATCCCAGGACGGGTGCATAACCTACCCCGACGTCCAAAAAAATTACTCCCCAAATTTGACCTCGAGACCTCTGGATTGCCTGAGAACCATATCAAGAAGTTCATATTAGCTATAAGATTGATGAACGTACAACATGAGGATGTAGTGTATAGGATTTTTCTCTATACCTTTGAGAATTCAGCCTCAACTTGGTATTTTAACTTACCAGTTGGATCCATAACTAGTTGGATGAAGTTTCAAAAAGATTTCTTAGACAAATTTGCAAAAGAAACCACCACGGGAGCTTTAATAGATAAACTTGTTGCTGCCATCATGAGTCCAAAGGAGAAGGTTAAAGATTTCAACAAATGGTTTACCACTGTCCTGAACAAATTTAAACCCAAAGCTAAACCTACCCAGGAGTTGGAGATTGAGGTATACGCTAATGCTCTCCCTGCTTCCATCTCCATGTTCGTAAAAAGGGCTACCAAACATACCCTAGCTGAAAATTTCGAGGAAGCTAAACTGATTGAATTCCAAATGAAAGGATTCAAAGAAGGTCCGATCTCACTGACAAAAAAAGAAACCCAAACTCTACCTAAGAGAGGACTTTTTTTAACAAGACCCCCGGTAAAACAAATAGATCTAGAAAACCTGCAGCGGATGATAAAAAAACCCTCCAACAATATCGTAGATATGAAAAGGAGTGTAGAGGAGGGAAACCAAAACAAGATACCTTATAAACCCTTCTTTAAAAGAAATCCACCTTTCAAAACTATAGAACCTCCCCCAGCTAACCTATGCATTGACTTAGAAACTGTAGCATCTAACTCTTTCTGCATGTACCACTAAGAGAATCATTCAGAAAGGGACTTCCCTCAATGGGTGCATGTTATGAATTTAATGGTTAACCAATTCCTATATGAATGCTCCCTAATCGAACAACCCAGTGGCTCGAAAATAAATTCCATTGATCAGGAAAGTCATGAGCCACCAAAAGAGACAACCATGTTGTTATGGGATTCCAATCACTTGATGCCTTTCAGCAACGTCGTTGAAGTGCAGTAACCTTCCACTAAAGTCTTAATTGTGCAGATGCGAGGTTGAAGTCAACTGGTCCAAACTAATCCCACCACTACTTAGTTATCTAGAGGGAATCAAGTGGCCTATCGTCCAAAACCCCTATTTTATTCTCAAAAGAATCCCACTAACATACACACACAGGAATCTCCTAAGCTAGACTATAATGCAGTGGAGGACTTGAAGAATATGAAGGCTAATGTGTCTTTCATGGACATGTATAGGATTCCCCAACAAAAGGCTTTTCTGTTACAGGCCTTAAAATCAATAGAAGCCCCTATGAAAATCACTAACCTAGGTGAGGTCCCATCCCCCACAGATTTAAAAAATAAACCAAGTGTGAATTCTTGCTCTTTAGACAAAAGAGGAAAGTCTTTTGTTCCTCCTTTCCTTTTAACATTTGAAGTCTTTAACAGAAACCTACATAATTTCTTAGTCGATTTAGGGGCCTCCTCCAACGTCATGCCATTGTCAATCTGTAAGAAATTGAACACAACCCCGCTCAAAAGTGATAAACACATTATACAACTAGATAGGACTCAGGTGAAGGTTATTGGGGAACTTAAATATGTCATGACCATAATGGCTACACACCCAAAATTTGTTCAATTAATTGACATAATCGTAGTAGACATCCCAGAGGCCTATGGACTGTTACTTAGCCGAGATTGGTCCGAGAAATTAAATGGATACTTTAGTACAAACTGGGTTCACCTCTGGTTGTCATTGAAAGGACATAAAAACATGATTAGGATCAATAGAGAAAGATATCTCAAACACATTGTTACCGATTTAGAAGCTTTCAACGAACCCTCGTCGACAGATTTCCCTGTGTTAGGAAACTACTCCAGAGATTTTGTTTCCACCCAATTACCAACAAGAGGTACACAGACTAATAAACAATTTTGAGGCCTTGAAAATTACTTTTATTCCCAGGAAAAATAATACTCTTGTTGATTCCTTAGCCACCACAGTGTCGAGATTATCTCCTTTAGAATATTATGAAGCCTCTAGGTTCACAGTGGAACTTCTCTACAAGTCGGCGGTGCCTAACAACATTTCTAAATAGAAAGTCTTTGAAGGAGATGAACAAATTGTATATTTCCTGACTAACCAGGAGAATTTTAAGGATGTGGCCATTGACGATGAAATATTCCAAGAACTACTCATAGAATCAAATCTCCATGAACAAAAGAAGGGAACATATCACTCTGATAATAAACAAAGGTTTCACATGATACCGAAAGGGGTGGCCAATTTGGAGAACCTTTTCGACCTAAGGGAAAGATTTAGAGGGTCAAATAATGCAAAACTAGGAAGCTCATGTCCTATATACGAGACTATAAACCTAGGAACCCTTGAAAACCCCAAGGATGTAAATCTAGGTAAAACAATGTCCAAAGAAGACAGGGAAGCTTATCTCAAACTTTTTGAAGAATATCAAGATGTCTTTGTTGGTCCTACTGAGAGTTAAAAACTTATGACACTCACATTATCCATCACACAATCTCGTTAAAATCTGGATTAAAACCCTTCCAAAAAAAACTCAGGAAGTATCACCCATCTCTGGATCCTTTGATGTATCAAGAGCTGAAGAAATTGGTAGATGCCAAGATTATTTTTCAGGTTAGACACTCTAACTGGGTAGCCAATTTGGTGCCTGTCAGGAAAAAATATGGGGATATCTGCCTCTGTGTGGAATTCAGAAACCTTAACAGAGCATCAAAAAAAGATAACAACCCAGTCCCATCCACGGAACATCTCTTACAAAAAGTATCCAACTCTGAGATTTTTTCCCTCCTAGATGGTTTCTTGGGGTATAACCAGGTCCTGGTTTCAGAAGATGATCAATTAAAAGCTACCTTCTGAACCAAGTGGGGAGCCTTTGCTTATAAATGCATGCCCTTCGAGTTGATTAATGCAAGATCAACCTTCCAGAGGGCCATGGATGTAGCTTTTTGGGGATTGATTAACAAGTGTGTGGTAGTCTATTTAGATGACGTAACAGTATACTCAAAAAACAAGGAGGACCACATTCATCATTTGACTCAGATTTTTGAAAGGTGTAGGAAATATGGAATATCTTTGAACCCCAAGAAAAATATCTTTGGTGTAGAGGAAGAAAAATTATTAGGTCACATTATATATCAAGGAGGAATTAGCATCGACCCTAAGTGGATAAAAGCAATAGCTCAACTTCCTTTGACTCACAATAAAAAGGCCATGCAATCATTTTTCGGGAAGATCAATTTTGTGAGAAATTTTACTCCTGACTTCGCTGAAACTATTAAACCTTTACAAAAAATGATTCGCAATGATGTAGAGTTTAAATGGGATGAAGAAAGGATGGGAGCTTTTAATAACATCAAGATTGCAATATCCCAAGCACCAGTGTTGTGAAGCCCTGAATTCAGCAAGAATTTTTTTCTTTATACCTTTGCTTCTGACCAATCCTTGGCTGCAGTACTTACCCAAAAGGATGATGAAAGAAATGAGGCACCAGTATCCTTTATGAGCACCAATCTTCAAGGAGCTAAACTAAACTACCCTGTTATAGACAAACAGGCTTATGCAGTGTATAAAGTAGTCAAGAATTTCAGATCCTATATCCTGAAGAATCACACCAAAGTCATAGTCCCTCACCCCGCAGTCAAATCTTTATTCACCCAACAGGAGATGGGAGAAAGGAGGGGAAATTAGATGGCATTCATTCTGGAATTTGATCTAGACATAAAACCTGCCAAAATAATCAAAGGACAAGGATTGTGTAAACTAGTTGTTGAGGCCCAAGATCTAATTAACGTAGAAGACCCCAGTTGGGAAAATGAGATATCATTATGGTGTGGTCAAGCCCTATACGTACCTCTCGGGTGAGAATCCTAGTATGGAAACCTATTTTATCTTCTGCATCACGGGTCTTGTCCGAAAAATCTAAACCATGAAGAAAGGAGAGCCCTCAGGTTAAAATCCACTCAATCTCGCCTCATAAATCCTTTGTTTTTCCATGTAAACTATGATGTAGTATTGCTTAGATTTCTTGAACAGGACGATGCAGAAAAGGTTCTAAGAGAACACCACAATGACCCAACAAGTGATCATTTTGTAGGAGAAACCACAGCTCATAAAATATTAATGGATGGTTATTATTGGCCCACTTTGTTCAGGGATGTTCACGCATATGCCAGGAAATGTAAAACTTGTCAAGTGAGTGTCGTAATGGAAAAGATAGCATCCATTCCACTCTAGTTGGTGACTATATCCAGACCATTCGAGCAGTGGGGAATAGACATCATAGGAGAAATTGCTCCCAAATCTTCGAAACAAGATAAATATATCTTCATTGCTACAGACTATTTTACAAGATGGATGGAGTCTATCCCTCCCACACACAATAATGAAAAGGTAGTAATACAATTTCTAGAACAACAGCTGATAATGAGGTTTGGACTACCCTCCGTCCTCATTTTTGACAATGTTGCCTACTTTTCTTCCATATGCTTGACCGAATTATCTCTTGACAAGGGGATCATAATAAGATATTATGCAAACTATTATCCGCAAGGGAATGGGGTAGTAGAGTCAAATAACAAAAACCTGGTAAGAATCTTAAAAAAGACAATTGTTGAAAATCAGAGGAATTGGCATAATTCACTTCATAACTCCCTATGGGTTGATAGAGTAACACCTAAATAAGCCATAGGAAACTCTATGTACTTTCTAGTATATGGGCAAGAAGCCATTCTGCCAAACAGATTGTATCTTCCATCTTTACAACTCACCCAGGCATCAAGAGGTCAGCCCTCATCTGCTCTACAACAAAGGATTGATACCCTTCTCATGCTAGACGAAGAAAGAGAAAAGGCTAAAGCTAAGTTCACCACTCATTAGCAGACGGTTAAAAGATGGTTTGACAAACATAAGGCCAGAGAAAAAAAAATTGAAGTAGGGGACCTAGTTTTGAAATGGGATAAAGCAAATGAGTCTAAAGTAAAACACTCAAAATTTCAAAATCTATGGCTCGGAACTTTCCAAGTATCCGAGAAAATTGGGGCAGGAACATACCAGTTGCAAAATATGAGGGGGGAACTTGACACCCTCCCAGTGAATGGCCAAGCCTTAAAACAATACATCTCTTAAAAAAAATGTGTGTCTTTTCATGTTTTCTTTTATCATATATTCTGATCGAGATAAGTGTGTAGGTTTAGGGTAGGACGATTGCAAACTCCCATTTATTTTTGTTTTTTATTTTGCTTGGTATTTTCTTGTAATTAAGTTGTGTTATGTAAAGCAGTGGTTGACTTTAATAAATATGGTGAAACGGACTCTGCTCCTAACTTATGCTTACGTGCAACATAAGATATGTTGGGAAAATACAAATTTCTTAAACGAGATCTATATCTTGTCTTTACAAAGCATACAACCTTGGTAAGTGATGGAATATTCACTTGGTGGTCTGGTAAAGCCCAGAGGTAAAGATGGATAGTTGGAAAAGATGACATGTACCTCTAGACAGAGCTAGGAAGGTTTTCACCTTAACAGTTTCTCGTTGAAGATAACAGACGTCCTCCTCTATGATTCACTGGTGGCATTTATGCCAGAAGAAAATGAGCTATATTAAAAGGAGTGAAAATTATGAGAGGGCATGCAGATAACTCCATTGAGGGCTATGGATGCTCATTGGCAGTGAAGCAAGGCTTGTGATGTCGGGGTGACTCTGTTGGGGCTATTGACGCTCGTTGGCAGTGTAGCAACACCGTAGTGAGGGAATAATAATAACAAAAAATGGCCTCAAGCCAGTGGATGCCTTACCCGTCTCTTGTCAAAGAAGGGTGTGGGTCATGGTCAAGAGGAACGAAGGTGGAAAAAGGGTTGAACTCCATAGGTGGATCCCAATTCATGAACCCGGGAAGTTGTGTACACATGGATAGGAAATACTCTATTGAATGAAAAGCCAGTTAGTTTCTCAACCATCTTATACACAAGATAAGACCGAAGGAAGGAGAAGAGATTATTTTTTCGCCCAGAGAATCGACATTTTTTTAGCACTCAACGCACCCTAAAATATTTGTGAAAAAATTTATCTTTTGGGTACCACTTTGTCTTTTTTCCCTCTTCCTGAATTGAGTCAGTTGTGTAGGGATCATTAAGTTTTTTCTTCTTATGTTTTATCATCAATCACATTCAGATTGGTTTGGACTTGTTGAACAGATTAACTTCTCTTATAAAGAACACTTGGCATTTTAACTAAGTATACACAACTAGAATTTTAAGCCATGCACCCAATATCGACATCGACACGATCTGCGCAGTGAAATAGACCATATGACAATGACAAGCATCGATCATTGATTGTCGATGTATCATCGACATTGAGAGAATGGAAGAGAAAAGCGTCAATAACTGATTATGTCTTGCAAAGAAGTTGTAGAAATATCGTTGATGTATCATCTGCATCGGAGAGGTACGAAAAGGAAAACGCTAACATTGACACACCTAATGAACATTTGATCATCGATCGTCGATACATTCAGGGTCGATGATATCTGAAGGAAACCTTAAACTGTGGAAAGTATTTACTTCGACACAACATCAAGTGTCGATTGTCGATTGGTAATACATTATTGACATCGGCGAACTCCGAGGGATGAAATCACAAAGTAACAAACATAGAGACTCGTTGATTGCCAATCCTCGACATGTCGTCAGCATTGACAGGATAGGCTGAGGTTCCTAGAGCCATGTCTAAAGAAAATTCTTGATTCCAAAGAAACTTTTAACAAAGGAGCTAAAATCAAATGCCACGTGTCATGATCGCCCTTCTAGATCAGAATTTCCACGTCGACATTGTATGGCATTCCAGGTTGGCATCGGAGCTTTCTCTAAAAGAGGTATTAACGAACATTGTCTAAAAAAATCACTGACGTCGATCCACTTGTTTAAATCAGTGGATTGATAGGACATCGATGGTAGGACGAGACATCTTCAACAAAAAATAAGATCGGATTTTTTCATTTAATAGGCCAATCAATTTATTGATTAACAAACGTTACTAACCTGCATGCCAAAAAAAAATAGGATTTTGAAACCAGCGATGAACTATGTAGCACCTCGCTCCTGCGCCGCCAGCCTGTGATTGCATTTAATCCTGAGCATGATTCGAATCTTGGTGATGGATTTTGCAGACCGCATTTACATCATGAATTTAAGAACTGACGCGACAAGGTAAGTATGTTCCATGTTTAAATTATAAAGACAAATTCAAATGCAACATTAAGTACCCAAGTCTTTCATTGTCGGAGTAGTCAAAGGAGCGAGAAAACGTTTCAAGAGATCACAGTTGATTTTCATAATTCTAAATTAGGTTAATCTTGTGCGAAGAAGAGGTATGAACCATCTGTATCATTTCAGTAGTCGCAATTGTTTAATTCTCAGTATCATTTATGCAATTCAGTATCTCATTGTGTTCTTTGTGAAGAAAAATGCCTCCAAGGAAGCCAACGACCAGGCACTCGCCGAGAGCACCAAAACAGAAATAAGCGGAGGTCGTTGAAGGATCTTTGCCTGGTGCTATTAGACACCTCGATTTTTCCACGAAAGTGGAGCCGATCATTCGACCGTCTACCAAAAATGTGTTTTCCCATCCTTTTGTATTCGATGACATAGAGTAAAGTATTGGATCGAAAGTGGTGCTCCCACAGTGGGGAGATTTGTTTAACAGAATAAGTCGGGAAGATTACCCGGAGTTTATACCACACAGTGACCCAGATGTTAGAATTCTCAATGATCAAGTATTCCCAAACATTTGGCGATCCTGCCTGCACATGGTAGCCTACTGAACCCCGATCTTGCCTTACATTGAAACTCTGGGGTGGATAATCGACCACGCAGATGCAACAAAATGTGTGGTAAATGATGACAATGGCAGATGTGTTGGGGTTTTTCTCCCAATAGAGGTCCATAAATACTACAAACTCAGAGACCCGAATGAAAGGTTAAATACCAATTTTGTGATAAAATTCTATGATTTCCATGAAACCAGCAGGTTGATGGCCTCATGGTGGAAAGAGGATAATAAGTTTACAAACAGGAGAAATGGTTGGTACGGTACGACCAATATTATAGAGCCATATATTTATATGATGGCTCTGATCTACCGATTATTCCGAGAGAGGGATTGCGCCAAGTTTTTGGAAGCTTGGATTCCCCTGGAATACACCATGGAAATCTCCAGTAGCAGCTTCAATTGGGGAGTGATCATTTCAAAAAAACTGAGCACCAAAATATTGCAAGACCAGACGCCAAAGGATGGAGAAACACCAGATTTCCACATGGTGTCATACTTACAACACGTGATCTGCGCAAGGAACGGCTTCGCAGGCATGAATCTGAGCTGGCATGTTGCAGAGCTACCCGTGCATGTCTATTTCAGCATTCTATGGGAGAACAGGTACAAGAGATCTTACACCCTCATATGTGATGAATTTATAGCTCGAATTTATTTCATTATTTTTAAGAAAGAATGCTTAAGGCTTATGGCAGCAGCTAAGAAAATGATTTCCAAAGTAGGCCACTGGTTCCTGGAAGAAACCACCACCTACATCAAAGTGTTTGGGGCCATTGGCACTCCACATTTACTCCCCACTCATGTTCCAGACCGGCTCATTGTAGGAGAAATTTGTTATCAAACCACTATGCAAGGCTATAATGCCACTCTGGTAAAAGACAAAAAGAGAGCATTCATACCTATGACTTTCATGTAGGGTTTTACATGGTGAAAGATATTGCACAAGAAAAACAAGAAGGTTTGAACCAGTTGGAGTATAGATTTCCCACGGTCCAATTTCTCAAACATGACCCAAAGGGCCTAGTACCCCAGCATGCATCACATGTGTCTTCCTACAAGTCATATGCCCATGATATGATTGAAGACAAAATATTTATAGAAGGTGCTCAGGACTGGGAGGAGGTTCTCCAAAGAAACTTTAACCCCAATATGACGAGATTTAAATCCATGAAAATGGATGAGAAAGTTTAAATGATAGAACAAACATCTCAATAAGCCCTCGAGGTTATGGAAGAAAACAAAGCAGTAGAAGACACAGAGGAGAGGGATGTTGTTGCTAGAGGAAGCCCAAAGAGTCATCCAAAAATTATAAAATGACACTCAGTTGAACCCTTTTATAGAACCTATAAGCATCATCCTGACCGACACAATCAATCTCATAGAAGAGCTAAATGGCTCAGAGTCAACCCCACTGGAGGAGACCGCTCATCCATAAAACCCAAGCATTATGTCACAACAGGAAAGGTTGTCAATTTTTGCTACATCGCAGCTTGGGGGAACAAGAACATTAAGTGGGAAAGATGTGCCTGATGTCCTCATAGACCTAATTACCATATATGACGATGAGGAAAGTTTAGGGGTTTCTCTCATAACCCCAGTACCAATCACGGAGGAGGGAGAAACAGGGGAAACATCTGCTCTAACTCCCGAAGCTTTGACCCCAATTCCCCAAGAAGGTGATGACAAGGTCGGAAGCATGTTGGACACTGAATTTCTTGACCAATCGGGAATTCATCCTAAGATGGACAGCTCCAAGGAGAAGTTGGGCTATGGTGAATAGGAAGAAGAAACGAAATGATCATAAATCGGCATCTCAATAGTCTATCCTCAAGTAAATGTTGATCCTTTTCCCCTCTCCCCATCTAAAGCTGAGACTCCACCAGCCGACGAACCCCAGCAGGAGGTCGAGTCACCAGGACATACAAAATTTCCCCCTGCTAAACAACTACAAGGGCTAGTCATGGAACACATATATACGGCAAGAATCCTAGGCAACACTCTGACCTGGGGAGACCAACATATTCTTGATCCAGTGGAAGAGGTCGTCGATATACAATAGATCACTTATGATAAAAAGAGGAAAGTTGTGATGAGAAGTACAACTAATAAAATAAGGCTCGTACTTCATAGCACACTCCTCATTACCACAAAAGAAACTATCCTCAACACAGAAAATGCTAAGACAACTAAGTTGATTGGGGCAAGAATGGCTATAACTGATGCAACGTTGGACAAAGTGAAAAGGGATGAAAAGGAATTAGTAGCTACAAAGAAGGAGTTGGATCATCTATGCCATCTATCAATGTATTATGAGGATTTGATGCAGGCAGTAGTATTCTTGAGGAGTGAGTTCAGAGAAACATATGCACAATTCACAAACGAAAGAAATCTCTTCACCACATGCATAGTTGATTTTCAAGAGGATACCCTCATGGGGTTGGAAACTTGTAAAGATGTGTAGAGATGGTATGAAAAGGCACATTGGGCCTTAGAGTGGATTGACTATATCAGTGCAGTCTAGAAAGGTCGAGACTCAGAAGAGAACGGCATCCAAGTACTGATGGATAGCAGCATCTCCCGAATCAGAAAGGTAGTTGAATATTGGGTGAGCATGGTCCAGGAACCTCAACAAAAGATACAGGAAAGGTGGGGAGAGTGTGAGAAAATCTAGGAGAAGATCAATCGAGAGATGGAAAACATTAACCTACCAGAATTCGGCCCACCAAAAAATTTCTATGATTTGCATGACATTGTCAAACGGCATGCTGAGCAAGACTCGGCATGGGAGGCAGAGATCTCATAGATTCCAATTATGACTTCAGGTCAAGTAAATAAGTATGTTGAACACCCAATCAAATCCCTTGTAGTTCTACAACACTTAAGTGTCAAGCTCATCAGGTATAGAGAACGAGCAGTGGAGATAAAGAAAGTATTCTCTGCGTTGATGGATCAGCATAGGTTTCCCTATGAAAACACATCTGAAGACCTTTTCTTTAAGTGGGCGGAGTATGAGAGAAATCATCCACTGCAGTAAAAAATTGGATGATCTCAAGAGAACGAGGAGATCAATTTTGCCACATGTCAATTTTGTTTTACTTAACACAAATTTTAGCAGTTATTTTTAGCTTAGTGATCCTTTATAAATAGGGAGATCAACCTTGTGCAAAGGGTCGATGGTTTTGGGAAATACCCTCTTTTTGAGAATTGTAAAAGAATTATTTATGTGCAGCTTTAATTAAGAATTTTTGTTTAGAACCAAAGACAATTTTTTTCATCTAAAGCATCAACTTGATTGGATCGAGGAGGGATTGTTTCTGTCTTCGAGTTTGATAGTGCTTATGTATTGAGTAAGAGTTTTTGTATCTATTGTTAAGTTATCTTTCAATATTATAATAGTTCTTTCATTCTAGATGATGAAAAGAAATCGATGTGTTTATATGGATAGTAGAGCTAAGAGAACTAAATTTCTTACATTCATATTTGTTACATATTTGTTTTCCTTTCTACAATTGTTATCTCAGTCAATGATGAATGTCCACAAGTAAAAGTATTCTTTCTAAGATTGAAATAGGTCTGATTATCATTGTCTGCACGCTAAGGTATAAGGGTTATCCTAAGCTCAGCATTCTTCGGTCTTTAGTAATTTCCCTTCATCAGTTGGATTATGCCATCATCTTTATTTTACCTAGATTATTCAAGAGTACAAAAATACAAAAAGAGAATCGCTTAACCTGAAGGAGAAACTTTTCATAGAAGGATACACCTGTCAGTTACCCGTAACGCCCATCGGTAAATCGGTCGGATCAAAGATCTGGAGAACCATTCCACTCATCAAATGATTACGAGTCTAATTGGGCCTCTTAAGCGTTTTTGGTTCCTACTGTTGAGTTAAAGGATTTCCAACCCCTCAATAGGACTATTGGTTTATCCAGCCAAGATCGCAGTAATTCCTGAATTGGAGCCTCCGACATCAGTTAGAAAGTTAAGGGAAACTTTGGGTCATACAGGTTATTACAGAAAATTTATCAAAGGATATGCACAGATAAAAACACCCATGGAAAAGTTACTAAAGAAGGAAGCTAAGTTTCAATGGAATGAGGACTACCATAAGGGGTTGGAAACTTTGAAGTAGAAACCGGTGACCACGCCCATTTTGATCTTTCAAAAATGGAACAAGGAGTTCCATGTGCATGTAGATGCATCATCCATAGCGTTGGGCACAGTGCTATCACAACCAGGTGAGGGGGACATCGATCATGCAATTTCATTTGTTTGTAGGAAACTATCTACATCTTAAAAGAATTATACCACTACATAGCGGAAAGTATTGGCAATGGTTTATGCGCTACGGAAATTCAGCCACTACTTATTGGGGTCCCACTTCAAGATGTATACAAACCATTCTTCCTTAAAGTACTTAGTCAAAAATCCTATATTAGGAGGAAGAATATGCAGATGGTTGCTATTATTTCAGGAATATGACTTTTTGGTCATAGTAAAACGAGGAAAGTTGAATTTAGGACCTGGTCATCTCTCATGCATATTGAGAGGAGAGGATGCAGGTAATTTAGATGATAATTTCCCCTATGCACTGTTATTTGCAGTCTAGATGGTGGATGATTACTTTGTGGAAATTATGGAATTTATTAGTACAGTAATGGCCCCATCTGAGATGACAGTTGCGAAGAAGAAACAATTGGTGGTGAAAGCAGCAAATTACCGGTTGATTGTTGGAAACTTGCATAAGCTAGGCGTAGATGGAATATTGAGGCGTTGTGTACTAGAATGTGAAAGGTCGATGATATTAGAGGAAGAGAATGATGAAATTGTTGGATGGAATTACGTAGGCAAAGAAACAAAATCGAATATTTTATGCATAGGGCTTTGGTGGCCTACACTACACAAATATGTGAAGGAGTATTTTCATGCCTGTGACGTATTTCAAAGAGTGGGAAAATCGTCTAGGAGAGATGAAATTCCATTAAATCCACAAGTCACGTTGCAAGCATTTGATAAGTGGGCCATTGACTTTGTAAGACCAATCAATCCATAAGCAAGGTGATTAGGGGAAAGATACATCATCACTGCGACATAGTACCTGACTAGGAGGGAGGAAGCAACACCAGTTATTGATTGTACTACAGAGACTGTTGTGTTGTTTCTCTTCACGAACGTAGTCACAAGGTTTGGATGACCATGCATATTACTTAGTGATCAAGGTACGCACTTTCTTAATAGAACAATTGCATCATTAACTAAAGAATTTCAGATTCATCATCAAAAGAGTACACCATATCACCCTCGGCCCAATGGCACAATGGAAGCTTTTAATAAGATCTTGGAAAATTATTTGACAAATATTTTCAACATAAGGAGAGATTATTGGGACTTGTGAGTCCCTGCAGTGTTATGGGCTTACAAAACTACAAGTAAGAAGTTGACAAGGAAGACATTGTTTTGGTTGGTCTATGGACAAGAAGCAGTGATGCCAATGGAGTTCATTCTACCCATCCTGCACATTGCAGCAATCACTGAGCTCTCTGATATTGGCGCAATATAGGAGAGACTGGTGTAGTTAGTTCATCTCTAGGAGGACCGGTTTGTTGCAGGGTTCCATCAGTAGGTGCAAAAATCCAGAGAGAAGGCCTGGAAAGAGAACCACATTAAACCAAAGATATTTCAAGTCGGTGATTTGGTATTTCTCTATGAATGTAAGTATCTGTGACACCCAGGGAAGTTTTGTATGCACTGGTTAGGTCCCTATGTGATACAATAGATAACCGAGATAGGTGTTGTGCGGTTGGAAACCAAGGATGTGTTAGGTGTTGTGCTATCCTTCTTCCTCTTATGTGCAATGCACAAGTGAGTATGATATTATGAGTGAGTGTGTCCTTCAAATGAGATCCATCCTCGCATATAAATACAAGTTATGAGGTGGTGCTAGGGTTGTGACTCTTCACTGATGAAGATGAATTTACCTAGGAGTGGCTAAAACCACTTTACAAATACTAGGGGCCAATTTTACAAATACCACCATGAAAATACACAAATACATATTGACCCGACTTGACCAATCCACAAAAGGGAATTTGATCTATATAATAATGACTCAAATATAAGTAGAATATTCTTCGAAGTTACAATAATTCAACACTCCCCGTTAACAAGAAGGGTGTTCTACTGACATGACTCAATGCAACATCATCAAGAGGACGAGAGGGCAGCATCATCATCAACATCTAGAACACTCACTGGCACATCTATAAATCATCGAAAAATTTTCTCAACATCACAGTAATATAACTGGAACATCAGCATCTATATGTGGCAATAGAATGAGGTAGGTGCATCAACAACAACATCTGTGATACTCTAACAAACTGTCCTTACCGGACCTTCAAGATCTTCCTAGGAATCATAAGATTCCCTAGGATATAGAATCTAAATTGAGCTACCACTACTCACCATAGTTGGCATATACATGCACAAGTAATCTGATAGATCGTCCTTAGTGGACCTTTGGGATCTTCCCAGGGATGATCAATACCCTAGGATATAAAATTCTAATTGAGCTACCCGTTGTTGGTCAGGATACCATAGTATCATCAGAATCACTCCCCCTTTTGAAGGAGGTCCTTTCGGACTACACCATGCTTGTCTCATAAGTACTCAAACTTCACACAAGACAGAGGCTTAGTCAACACATATGAAACCTACTCATATGTGCCAACATATTGGAGCTTTACAGCTCCCTTATGCACCATGTCATGAATGTAGTGATACCAGCTCTCTGTGTGCTTCGTCTTATCATGGAACATTGGGTTCTCTGTTATCTTTATGCAACTCTGGTTATCACATAGAATCACGGTAGCTTCCATTTCCAGATAGAACAGACATGTAAACAACTTTCGAAGCCATATGGATTCACAACTGGTTGAAAATGTTGCAATGTACTCCGCCTATGTCGTACTGAGAGCAATACCGGATTGCTTCCTTATTTTCCATGAAGTCGTGGTTGACCCCAAACTAAAATAGCATCATGAAGTGCTCTTTCTATCTAAAGCACTTCTAGCCCAATCTGAATCAGTATAACCATACAGTCTAAAGTCATGATCTCTAGTACAATAGAGACCATAATCCAATGTACCCTTAAGGTATCTCATCACATGCTTTGCAGCTACAAGGTGAACACTTTTGGGCTCCACGAGATATTGACTCAAGGCGTTCACAGCAAAGCATATATCTAGCCTAGTATTCATCAGATACATCAACGAACCAATAATATGTGTGTATAGAGTAGCATCAACTAACTTTGATGAAGTATCAACCACGAGATTCAAATTCGTCACCATGGGTGTGGCCATGGCTTTACACTCCAACATGTCAAAGTTCTTTAGTATTTCAACTGCATACCTCACTTAGTTAAGGAAGATATTCTATGGGCTCTACCAAACTTCAAGACCTAAGAAATAATGCATCGGGCTTAGGTCTTTCATCTCAAATTATGCACAATACACAAAAGGGGATTTGATCTATACAATAATGACTCAAATATAAGTAGAATATTCTTCGAAGTTACAATAATTCAACAGGATGGACAAATACTGGAAGGAATGGTGAACGAAAGTCGGCTAAAACTCTATAGAGACAGTCAATAGTTTGCACACTAATTTGGGCTATGCCAGAACCCCTGTATCATAGTAAGTGTACCATAGTAGCAATAAAAACAAGAAAAATCAAACAAAAAGTAGAAAAAGGAAAGAAAAGAAACAAAAAAAAAGTAGCGATAGGAAATACCATGGTATCAGAACTTGCGCAATTGAGCTGATCATCACATATGAAGACAACATTATGCTAGGTTGAAAGACAAGATACAACTGAAAGAGTGAATAACTATTTCATAGGTTGGCTAAGACAAGACCGTTAAAAGTATCCAGGCATGGAAATGACAGTTCAAGAGCCGGTGTGACAAGTCATCAAAACATCGTATAAGTCTTGAATAGGAGAAGTTGTCGAAAATCACAACAGATCGGAAATACAAGGGGGAAATCACAAAAAGGATTTTGTAAGTAAGATGGAATTATAGAACAAATCATCAACTATGTTGTTGGATTGGACAAGTTCCTTAAGACTAAAAAGGACAGGTAGGGATGGCACGAAATCACAACACTAGAAGAATATTGTTAAGTAACTCATTTTTTCATACCAAGGTGAGAACATTAGAGTGAACCAGAGCAAATTGGAGACCGGTTTCGAGCTACAGCCACCAGAGAACACAAATGGTGCCAATTAAGGAACCTGTCACCCTAGAGGAATGGGGAAGGATCCACCCGCAGTACCACCAGACCCCCCTGAGATGAGTAGGGAAGGAGATATGCTTGGCAATATTGTCAACCTCAAGTTTATGGACCATGATGTTAATGATGAAAAACCATTTCTAGAGATTGTTGTTGGGAAAAACACCCTACAGACTAGCAAATAGAGTTTAGACTTTACATGCAAATATGACCGAATAGAAATTACTTTCTACCTTCATCCCTAGATTTAAATCCCCTTTTCTTAGTAAATTCATGGAAAGATCAACCTACCTCGTTCCCGGTGTTTGATGTCGATCCTCCATTGAGCTTGATTACTTGTTTGCAATACTCCTTCCAAAGCTGACCTGCATTCAAGACAAGCAACAACTATGCATGCATACTACTTATATACTAACGGGTTAGAAATCAAAACATATACTGATCAAACTATAAATAGTTCATGAATTGGGATGGAAAAATCATTCTCTTTATTACTTAAAATGAGTCAACTTACAAAAGATGAAACCGACCACCGCTCCACGAACCTGATCCTGGGCTCCTCTTCTCCTATCCTTCAACTTCTTTGCTTTGAATATCCTTTGGCATCAGAAAAGGCTAAAGGATTGGGACAATGGGAATACGTAAATGGGCAGAGTTTCTTTGCTATATTATTCCTCCTCCAAATGGTACCCCTACCCCTTCTTTTATAGGCTAGAAGGAGCTAGGTATTTGGACGAACCCTCAGCCATGCATGGTTGGGAGTTTCAGTTAACTCACCCATAGCTTTTTGTTTCGTCGAAAACTTTCCTTTTTTCATGCTTTTGTCGGTCCAGGTGGGTTGTTTTGGGTCAGCCAGCATGTACACGCGTGCAGTAATGAGTTAGGGCGCGTGGGCCTTTATTCAAGAGGATTTTCAAAGAGTTGTTCAACAGTGTTTTGGCAAAGAAGGGATATGAGTTGGCCTGATGCCAGGTAAGCATGTGTGGTGCAATTTAGGGTTATAACAGATGCCCCCTAATGTGTGATGTCAGAAGAGCATCTGATGGCCGAAATACATTACCAATCTTTACTGATGTGTCGAACGATTGAGCCCAAGGATCAGGAACCGGGAGGTGTCGTCTGCAAAATAACAAATGTCTCACCGAGGCGAGCATACCCATGCTCGAGATAAAATAGAACCATGGCTACCAATCAAATACATTGTAGATCCATGTCAAATAACTATAAAGAGTAGCCACGAACAATACACAGCAGAGCTACATCTTGAAATCAAAAAGATATACATATAGAGTATCCATATTCCAGAAGCTGATTCGGCCTGATGGCTGGAGGTGGGATCTTCAGAGCTCGAGCAACAGCTTCAAAATCTTCAAAACTCGGGTAGGAGTGTAATATGAGTGTATGACTGCACTACCCAGAGGTCCTCGTCGGTCATGGAATTGATAATCTTGATGATCGGACTGAAGGCTTCAGTGATTTTGAATAAGGACTTGATTGGATATTCAGGATGGATAGGTATGCGGAAAAGAGACATCTTGCAGAGGAGCCGACTCAGGCTTAGTGACAAACTTCCCTTGGACAATAGCATGACAAGTGATGAGACTCAAGCAGCATGTATGTTAATCATAAGTCTACGAAGTAGGAGGCAATGCAAACTCTCCATATGTTTGGAAGAATAACCAAATGGTGGAGGACACAACTCTATATAGCGAGAAAATCTTCCTAAGGTCGTACTACATCCCATAGTCTGATGAACAAATGGACAGATGTGCTTTATC
Source organism: Picea engelmannii (assembly GCA_009831015.1). Classification (NCBI taxonomy): domain Eukaryota; kingdom Viridiplantae; phylum Streptophyta; class Pinopsida; order Pinales; family Pinaceae; genus Picea; species Picea engelmannii. The sequence continues at coordinate 61,201 of ML803879.1, read as the reverse complement.
CAAGGGCAACTCATTATGCTACCAATAAAGAAAATACTTTTCCCTTCCTCTTTTTGGGGTATATTTGATTTTTTGTTCTTTTCGATAATTGTGGAAAAAAGAATAAAGGAAGATTATGTTACAATGGAGGAACGAGTATTGCAAACATACAAGTTCAAGGCACAAGGACAAGACTGATGTTCTAGTAAAATGATACTTGGGAAAAATCCCCTGACGGCCAAAGGTGTTAAGACGCAGAAGAAAACTGTCACAAGGCTGGTGTATAAGGTATGCAAATGCGGTTAATAAAACACACAATGGTAACATCCTTCGATGTAAGTTTAACGAGCCCAGAGAATGTAAGCTCGGTGGTTTTTCATATTTAGAGAGTCTGAAAAAACATAAAAGGAGACTCCAATGGGGTACCTTTTTCGAAGATAGTATAGTCGGTTCGAAAAAGGGTAAACTAGCACCGATTAGACGTCGATTCAAAACCATTTTAACGAGTGTGATAAGAATAAGATCACTCAGCAATTTTTTCATTTTTAAGGAGTCTGAAAAAAGCTTAACTATGGACTCCGTCAGGAATATTCTTTTGGACCAATTTAACGAGTGTGAAAGAATAAGGTCACTCGGCGATCTTTTCAATTTTAGGGAGTCTGAAAAGAGCTTAACTATGGACTCCGTGGGGGTTTCTTTTTCGTAAGTTTAGTCCCTCAGGTCTGAAAAAGGGATAAAATTATACCTGAGAGTACTCTTCTAAAGAACGGAAGTTCCATAGAGTATACCTTTGTTTGTACGGCTGATAGTCTGGACCGAAAAAGGGGTAAACTATCGTTGGACAGACGTGACTTCAAATTTCAGTTTAACGAGCGTGAAAGGCCACAAGATCACTCGGTAATCTTTTCATGTTTAGAGGGTCTGAAAAGGGCTTAAAAGGAGACCCGTTAGTTTTTTGGGAGTCCTGAGGGTGATAGAAAGAGCGAAGAAGAATCATGCAAATGAGGCTCAAACTCATATTCATGAAAAACTATAAGGACTCCCGAGCCTACAGTGTGTTAGAGACGACATGGACACCATAATGCAACCAGGACCTACCTAGGGCATCCATGTTCTGGTAAGCTCTACCGCCAAGTTGCAACACTTCTAAAGTAGATATGACAGTTCCGTGTTACAACCTGATGGGATCGATCCTATGGCAGAGAAAAATACAACGAGACACAAAAGTCGGGGTAGTAACCTAACCTATATGCTCAAGTTGATTCTTGGAAAAAAAATCATGGATCGTCAAAATTTTCTCAAAACTCAAAAAAGTGTCCCAATACCTGATCAAATCCCTCCCATATAACTCTTGAATCACTCTAAATCATTTTTGGTATAAAGAAATTGATAAGGGAGGCCAAAAAAGTGACAAATAGAGGCCAAAAAGTCTATAAATAGAAGTTGGCAGCTCATTATCACCATTGTTGATTTGAAAATTGACTCTGGAGCCAAAAGACCCCCTTTGCTAAAAATGGTGATTACGGGAGCTAAAGTGGACGAAACGAACTTCCGCTTGGACCAAGTAAGTACAAACTCCCCTATCTAGCTATTCAATTCTTCAATTTTGCATTTGATTTCATTTTTTGGGTGGGCGTCGACCTTTAAAAGGTTGTCCCTAGGTCCACGCGGCCTGTCCAGAGACAGCCCGCATGTACACTCGAGCAGAGTAAAGACTACCCGCGTGTACATGCGACTGTCACCTCTACAGCACGCATGGACCCCCTTTTATTGTCAAAAAGAACTAAAGAGCAAGCACTGACCCTCCTGAACTTGGTTGTGTTGGCAGGATGTATGTCCAGTGGAGGGAAAGGGAGCACGAAGCAATCAGTGAGTTGGTCGCGGGAGATCCAAATGTCGTGGTCGTGTTGATGCAATGTGGTTTACTTAAGTTCTTCATGTGTCCATTTATGCAAGCGCAACCAAGGCTATTGAATGCCTTGATTGACTACTGGCACCCTGATGCAGAGGCCTTCATGCTAGAGGGGCAATCACTGGTGCCCACCACTGAGGATATCTACTTTTTGACTGGTCTCTCAAAGAGAGGGGAACCAGTCAATTTCAGGACGTTTCCTACGGGGCCACATAACATAGCGGAACTGATAGCTGAGCACTGTGAGGCTGGGACAAAGCGTGTGAGCTCCCAGGTGCCTATAAGTAAGATTACTAACCTATCGCTGCAAGCGATATTATTTCTTATTGGGAAGATTACCGGTTCAACGGCCTTGCATCAGGCATCTCGCGCACAAATGAATTGTGCTATCCAGTGCTTGAATGCACAGATTTTTTACTAGAGTACCACACTACTTGAGTGTATGAAGAGGCAATTGACAGATTGCCGACAGTGGACACAGAGGAACTTCGGGTTCGGGATTATTTTGTGTTCATTCTTCTTTGAGAGAGTTTCGAGCTTTAGTCATCGGGAAGTGGTACGAGGACAACAGGCCTCTTTTCCTGCAGTATGTAGATGGGCAGTATTACTATCGCGACAGGGTGGTAGAAGGACCAATGAGTCCTTCGATGATGACTTCTTTGCATGGATGTTACAGCAGATCCCTGTGATCGAGGATTACCCATATGCAGGGATAGATTTTTCTAGAGATCCTGAGATACCCATGCCTCTTGGTGAGGAGTGAGGGGAGATGGGTAAGTCTCCACCTTTGTAGTTTTTTTTTTGTTTGTATATGTAATTTTTATGTCATTTTTGTTATATATATCATTTTTTTGTATGCCAGAGTATTTGACAAGTATATGTTTGTTGCATGCAAATGTGGGACCCATGTGACCTGTCGATTATGCATGGAACAGGCGTCGTCCTCTGTTAGAAGCCGCAGCTGTCACCGGGGGACCAGCAGTAGCAGGGAACTTCCCAACTGGGGAGGCTGAGAGGGTCCTTAGACGAGTTGAGCGAAACTTCACTGCACTCACTCGCAAAGTCTCGATGGCAGAGATAGAGGACCTGCCGCCATCCATGCAGCCTCATGTAGTGGGGCACCTCGGACGTGGGTCCGATTGTTTAGGCATTTATCCCATGTTGTGGACTATTATAACATGGCCCATAGGCCCTGAACCTATTTAGACTTTTTACATGCCATGAGCACTACTTGTATATATTTTTTGACGGCATAAGCCCTGTGACTCGTTATTAGTCCCATTTTTTAGGCGCTTGCGTCCATCTATGTACTCTGGTTATTTTATGATGTTATATATGGTTTTTTGATCTTTTGTGTCTTATGGATCACGTGTGGAAAAATTTATTTACATGCATATGTCAATGTTCCTTCATATGTGTGCAAGATGCCAATCTAAAATTTGATTAGCTAGAGTATTTGTAATTTGGTTTAATCTCCTAGGAACATGAAAATATGTAATATAATCAAAGTTTTGTTCTAAGAGACATACCCTAAGGAATCGTCGGTGTAAAGTTGGATCATGAACCCAGTATACTCTGTTTAGTTGTGACACAACCAGTTGAGCGTCGAGATAGACCCAAAGATGAGAGATACCCAATGACAAGGCGTCACGAAGCAACTCAATAATTGCATTATACTCGGCATCATTATTTGTGGTGTCACCTAAGCATATACCTCCAAAAGATAACAACTGGCCCTAAGGTGTAAAGATTACCCAAGTTGCGGAGGCAAGCCTCCAAGTGTGCCGACTAGCACCATCTGCATACCCAACGAACACCTCGGAATCACTTGACATTTTCCATATTGATGAAAGATAACATCAATGACACGTCCATAAAACTTAAAAGAAACTAAAAAGTAATAGTACAAAGACTATACATATGTTACAAAAAGTTACCCACAGTGACCTACCTATGAGTAATACTTCTTGAGGTAGAGCCCATTTCTAGGCTCCGCCAAAGCATTCCCTTTAAAATCAACAAAACGATAAGTGCCCTTTTTTAATACCTCTTTTATGATGAAGGGTCTGAACCACATGGGTTTGAATTTTCCTGCCCCCAGGGGGTCCTTATCTTGGTCATAGACCAGGACAAGGTCGCCTTCAGAGAAAATCCGAGGACGAACGGACCTATCATACTGACACTTGACCTTATGTTTGTGAGCCTCGTTGGTCAGGGCCGCATCATGACGCTGCTCATTGAGCTGCTCAAGATGTACTAACCGTTCTTCAAGTGGAGAAGTGTCTGGAAATAATTGTACTGCCAATTTTAGAGATCGGATCTAACATTCGATGGGCAAGACTACCTCCAACCCGTAAACAAGTTGAAAAGGTGAGAAATCGATTGTAGTCTTAACAGATGTTCGGTAAGCCCATAATGCCAAGTATAACATCAAATGCCAATTTGACTTGGCTGAGTTGATAGTTCGTTGTAGAATAGTCTTAAGAGTTTTGTTTACAGCTTCCACCTGCCCATTGGCTTGGGGGTAGTAGGGTGATGAATGCCCTTGCTTTAACCCAAGATTTGATGTTAATTCGTTCATTATTTGGTTCTGAAAGTGACTGCCATGGTCAGTAACAATCTCTCTTAGGACGCCAAACCTTGCTATGATCTGGTTGAATAAAAAGAGAGTTCCAGTCTCTCCATCATCTTTAAACATTGGCATAGCTTCGACCCACTTAGTGAAGTAGTCTACAGCTATGATGATATAGTGTTGCCCCCTTGCTGACGAGGGGTTGAAAGTAGTGTAATCAATCCCCCACATGGTGAAGGGACCAACTGTGATGACAGGAAACATAGGAGCGGGATGTGCCCTCATCTTCCGAGAGAAGATTTGGCACGGATGGCACTTCTTGATCGATTCTATACAATCTTTGATAAGCGTCGGCCAGAAGTAACCTGCTTGTCGAATCTTTTGGGTTGTTTCCAACCCAGACAAATGACCGCCACAAGCTCTGGTATGGCAATCATTGAGCACGATGACTGCCTCTTCATGTGTGAGACATCGACGTAAGATGCAGTCTACACCTCTCCGATACAACGTATCATTGAGTATGAGATAATTCTTAGCCTGATGGCGTATATGTCGATGCTCATCACGAGAAGCAGAAGTGGGGCACTTCAAAGTCTGGAGATAAATAAGTATATCTCAGTACCAGGGATCTAAATATGTGATCAAAAACATATCTCCCCGAATAGGTGATTCTTCAGGCACAATGTCACCTGACTCAACTGGAAGTTCCGAAATAAGCTCTGCGAAGACCAATGACTTTTTGGACTTTGCTGAAATGAAGTCTAAGTCAAATTCCTGGAGGATGCCTATCCATCTACTGATTTTTCCGCCTATAACCTGTCGTATCAACATGTATTGGAATGGATTCACGACAGCAATGATGGTGGTCTTGCGAAACAGAACATAATGACGGAACCATTGAACATCATGAACTGCTGCCAATGCAAGTTTTTCGATATGAGAATAATTAATTTCTAGTCCTACGAGGCCTCGGCTCAGGTAATAGATCACATATTTTGAGAACAAATCATCTTCCTGAACTAAAACCATGCTAATGGTTGACTCTGTGGTAGCTAGATATAATAAGAAATCTTTGTTATAGTTAGGTGGTCGTAGTAGAGGCACAGTTGTGAGGGCGTGTTTTAATGCATCAAAAGAGTGTTGAGCGACTTTGTCCCAGTAAAAAGGAGCGTCTTTCTTCAGTAGGTGCATAAAGCCCTTGGTGATTTCGTCATAGTTGGCGATGAAGCATCGTAAAAAGTTTGCCTTGCCTTGTAGACTCTGAAGTTGAAGAATTGTGTGTGGGGGGGGCAACTGGATTATTGCCTCCACATTGAGAGGGTCGACCATGATCCCTATTGTTGATACGATGAAACCTAACAAACGTCCTAACGTTACGCAGAAGCTTCACTTGTTTGGATTCAAGCGAATCCTAAAGTAGCGACAGCGTTCGAATATTAGTCTAAGGTGTGTGGGATGATCCATTCTCTTGCAAGATCGGGATGCTAAATCATCTAGGTAGGCCTCGACTATATGCTTGAGGTCATGAAAATCAAAAGACATGGCCCGTCGGAATGTGGCACCAGCATTTTTAAGGCCAAAAGGCATTTTACGATATGCGAATGTACCCCACTGACAAATGAATGTTGTTTTGTGTTGGTCTTCGGGTTTGATTTGGATTTGATTATATCCTGAAAAACCGTCCATGAAAGAAAAGGATTCACAACTAGCACATTCATCAATGATCTGGTCAATGAATGGTGTTGGAAAATTATCTTTGGGACATGCCTTGTTCAAATCACGGAAATCGGTACATACACGAATCGTGCCTTGTTTTTTATTGACCGGCACAGGATTTGACACCCATTGAGTCAAATGGATAGGATAGATAAAACCTGCCTTTAGCAATTTCTCAACCTCAATCTTGATGGTTGCGGCTTTCTTGGGATTAACTAGACGAAGCTTCTATATAATAGGCTTGGCATCAGGATACGTTGTGATTTCATGTTCAACTATTTTTGGATCAATACCTGGCATTTCCTCATAAGACCAGGCAAAAATGTCGCGGAATTCTTTGAAAAGATCCATGTAGATTTGAATCTCTTCGGGGGAGAAATCCGCTCTGACAAAGACATTCTCCATGACGTCAGGGTTTCGGGAGATGTTGATTGGTATAGTTTTAGCGATAGTCTCCATATTTCCCTCAGCATAAATTTCATGTGTAGCTAAGAGATTAATAGGACACGGCTGATCTCTCATCATGGTCACGGTGAATTCTCCTGCTTCGATTCGGCTTAACTCTGGGAGAAAATATGATCTGTGATGAAGATCTTCCCAAGGTTTATCCAGACTAGTCATTGCTTCGATTACTGCTTCATCAGAAGGCAAGACAAAGTCTAACGAATCGACGTTAGCGAGAGAACCTTGAGCCCAAATAGGCTCTAGAAGTGGATCTAACTCTTGTGCAGGAGTCATATCAGTGTTAGCTGAAGCTTGCTAGACTAAAGAGTACACTACTTTAGTGGCAGACAAGGGCATGGACATGCCTGGGTGCCCTGTCTCATCCATCGTGGCGGATGGGGAAGGAAGAATCCATGGATCCTCGAAGTAAGTCATGCGGAATGACGAAACTTGAAAAATCTCAACCTTATGGTGATTAGATATAAATTTGATATCGTCGTGAGGAGGTGGGTAATCAAAGGTACCTATCAAGGATGGGCACAAACCAACTCCTATGTTGACGACACTTGGTTGAGGATTATCAATCATCGAGACCGTGGATGCCCCCAAAGCTGGGTCAGGTCTGGAGAAAGACAATTGATCGATGGTCACTATCCGGCCCTCGTGTGGAAAAAACAAGACCCAGAAAACTGTAGCAACCACAACTTGCATCGCATAAGTCCAATTCCGTCCTAACAAGAGGTTATAGTCGAGGGGAGCATCGACTACCTCTACTTCGACACACACGGTCTTCTCTTCTAACTGCACGGGGAAAGAAGGAACGATGCCATGTGGTCGGAACGAATGACCATCGAAAGCAGTGAGGAGAGTAGGTGATGGAGATAAAACGGGTCGGCCAATGGCCTTCCAACATGCCAATGACATAACGCATGTCGAGGCGCCCTCGTCGACCACCGTGCGGAAGATATTATGTGTAAAAAATTTCGTGGAGTAAGCCACTACTATATGAAATGCTACGTGGTAAGGCAGACGAGGTTTTAAGTTGGTTGTATCTAACATGATGGTACCCGGATTACAAGTCTCTGTAAATCCCAATGCAGTTAACAAGGCTTTCCTCTGAGCAGGGCAGCTTTGAAGGACCTCCAAAGCCGACATCGCACAAGGGGTTTGTGATAAATCTTCCACCACATAGTAGTTCTGGGTGGCCCTTGCATTTGGGTTATGAGAATCTTTTTTGAATGCACCTTTTGGAATGCGTGTCATTGTTTCTCCCAACATCTTCTCAATCTGTAGAGGAAGATATGGGAATTCAGCTTCTTTACCCTTCTCAGAAGTGCTTGGTTTACTATAATCATGCACTCTAGTCGATATGAAAGCATCACCCCTAACCATATATGCGTTCGCGGATGAGGGGTTGTTCGGAGGCGGGTAGTTTTCTTGGCTGCCCCATTCCGTACTTGCAGAGGCTTGAGTTAGATTTTTCCCATGTTGAAATGGGTTCGTCAACACCGCCTTCTATTGTTGCATGACAAATTTTTGGGTCTCTGCAAGTCGAGGACATAGATGGGTCGAGTGGTCTTCCACGCACAAGTTGCATGGATACCTTGCCTTTCATTTTTCAGTGTTGTCCCCGCCAGCATTATCGTTGGGTTTTTTATCCCCCTTACCCTTCTTTCGTTGTTTTTTCTTCCCTTCATGTTGTTGGGTGGCCTTCGGGTTAGTCGACTGCACTGTGTGTAATTCCGACGTTTGGGTAGGGGGAGCAGCCAAAGAAGTAGTTTGGTTGGTTGTTGTGTGTTGTATGGATAACTGTTGCAACTGCTTTGTCAATTGCTCAGCGGGTTTGGTTTGTGCTGAACCGACAATACCATCGGCATGTGGTCCAGCTCTCTGTCTAGTTTTATCCAGTATTGAACGTGGTGCATCTGGTAAGATGTTGTATAATAAACCGGACTGAGAATAGATGAGCTCAAACAGTTGAGCCCTCATGATGGCGTCTTCTTCAGAGAAAACGTCGAATGTCACGACGTCTTTGGATAATTGCGGGACCAAAGACTTAAGGAACCACTCAAGCAGGAATGCTGGTGGGACTGGTACTTTGATTAAACTCTTCCGGCGTCTCCATTCTCGGATGTGATCAGAGATATGGTTCGTTGTTGTCTGTTCAAAATTAGCGAGCAGCTCTATGCCAGCGTCGTATCTCACGAGTAACTAGAAATGGTTAAGGAAATCCATCGCCAATTCGCCAAAAGAAGAGTATCTTGAGCGATCGAGCTCAATGTACCATTTCGCGGCACTCCCAATGAGAGTACGTTGAAACAATCGCAACTGAATGGAGTCATATTTCAATGAGTTAGATGAGCACCAAAGATGAAAGGTAGTCACATGATCTCCTGGATCTTCATTAGGCTTGGCTTCGAACTTTGGAATGTCCGAAGGCAACTTCGTCGGCATAGGAGGCCAACGCGGATCGTGACAAATAGGGTCATTCAACAACCTTGTCAAATCTGGCAAGTGTAAAGTCTCCAGGAACGGTAGTTTGGGTTGTTGTTGATAACCTGGGAAAAAGGGTCCTGGAGTTTGACTGGCACCAGGTTGCCAGGAAAATTTTGGCTGCTAGCCTGAATTCTGGTAGAATCCATGGCCCTAGCCAGCGTAATGATTTTGCATATGTGGAGACATCATCGGTTGATTTCCCAAATAGGACATAGATTGTTGGGCATGCATTGTATTTGCAGGACTTTGGAAAGGATTACCCCATGTCGGTCCCGTGGGGATAGGCATAGTAGTTTGTTTGGGGTTCCATTGATTGTGGAAAGAATTACCCCAGATCGGCATTCCTAAGGAGGGAACGGATCCTTGCCCTGAATTCCAAGGTCCTGCTAAGTTTGCCCCCTGTGCAGGAATAGTACCCTGCACAGGAGTAGATTGTCCAAAAATGGAGTTTCCCCCAGTCAGGAAAGCGGTTGATGAGAAGGTTTTGTTACCAAACGTTTCGTTCCAAGAAAACGGTGTCAAACCTACCGGCATACTATGAAAAGGTGGTCCTTGACTCCCCACTCCAAATAAACTATTGTGTGTAGGTTGCCCGATGGATTGTTGATGCGAGCCACCGAGTGAAGGGGACGAAGGAGGGATATGACCTCCTCCGTAATGAAAAGCGTCAAAAGGGACAGGAGTGCCCCCCATGTATCCCTGCAAAGGAGCGCTAGAGCTCCCTGCCCCCAGACCCAAAGTCTGTAAAGTGGAGTAGGAAAGTACAGGACTTGTACCTGAACTAGGCATCCCATATGAGAACGGAGGGCCTGTCACACTTGGTGTGAAAGGGGTTGTGGTTGCCGCCAAAGACGGGTTCGGACCAATGTGCGAAGTAGTTGCGGTTGAGACCATGGTGGCTCGGAATGATGACGGTAGGTTAGGAGATGATAGCTCTCCTATGGTGACAACCATGGTGGGAATTGAATAATTCCTAGAAGTAGTAACAACATTTGTTTCCATTGTTGTGTGCAACGCTATCTGGCGCTCGTGAAATTGAATTGGTACAATAAAAGGTGCCAAGAAATCAGTGGTTGGGGTTTCAACCTGGCCAAGAGCGGTTGCTTCAAGGTCCAAAACAGTCGATTCCTCCGGGGGTTGTTTAGGCACAAAGGTTTGTAACCCGGTCGCTTCAAAAGACCCTTGTTGGTCTAGCTTCTACCTTAAAGGTGGCGGGGGTGGCTCCAGTGTAACTGGCGGCAGGCCAAGAAGCCTTCATGACCGGAAGATCTCGGGATCCTCTACTGTGTGAGAAGATCCAAGACACTCTAAGGTAGTCTAAACGCTCAAAAGTAACACGCACTACAAAAGAATCCCTAGAAAATAAGACTAGCAAACACTAAATTAATTGGAAGAATAGTTACAACAACCAACACTAGAGCAACTTACCGGTGCAAGTGCAACTCGAACACGGAAGCACCCTCTAGGTATACTCTTCAAAGAGTGGCCCGATGTCTGTCCTAGGTACCGCGATATACCCCCACAGTAACCTGTGTATGTCCCTGACAAAGATTGGCAACTAGGTTGCCAGCACGCGAACAGTCACCAGGCGGGTACAGTCGAAAGTCGGGTAGACCACAATGAGCAGGGTATCGAGCCCGAAACCTGTCAAGGGTATCAAGAGAAAATGGTATGGAAGACAACTGAGGACCTCGAATGGATTCAAGACCCACAAAGCCTCGTGGCAAATGCAAACGACGGAATCCCAAAACAAGCCCTCTATATGTGTTCTCCACTACGATTGGTCCGGCTTTGGAGGGGTTATATCCACTACCTTTCCGCACGTGACCTCATGTTTATCCCCTATGTTAGAGGGGGGTCCCAGATAACTTCCATGAAACTGGACTTAGACACTCCCTATCGCAAACTCCACTGTTTGATTTTAAATGGCCTTGAAGAGTTTCCTCTCCAACCTAATCCAAGGCCCTAGTCCTGAACTAGTTTGTGAACCCTACAAACATAAAAGTCTAGTAGATTTTAAATTTAGCATTACTTTTATGGCTTTGTCTTAAGACAAGGGGTATGAGGGTGAAACTGATGATGTGTAAAAGATGAAAGAAAAAAATGAATTAAAAAGATGGAAACAAAACTTTTACTGAATGCAAAATTTCAACAACTTTTCAAAAGAAAGATTTTTAATTTTTTTCTAAGATTTTAGACAGTAAACTCAAAGGAATTTCGCTCGACTACGAGCTACTTATGATCTAAGTGAACTGCAAAAACTTATGAAATAAAAGACTTTTCTCTAGCTAATGATGCAGAAACACACTCTTCAACCAAAGAAGAAAATAAAAAGATTTTTTTTTATTTTATTTTAAATGCTAGTAAAGCAAGAAAGGAAAAATACCGACAAGAAAAAACCAAGAAAAACAATTATGGCCTAATCGTAGATCGCAAAGAATCAGATTAACAAATCTCACAATAGCAGTCGTAAAAACAATGACTCTCACACTTGTCTAAAAACCATAAAAAAAAATTATTTTTCTAACAACGTTTCAAATGAGAAAAAACAAGCTAAGGGTAAAAATAATCCTAAGCTACTGACTATTCAAACAGAGATTCAAACACCTGAGAGGAATAATTCTTATCAAGAGAAAGGATGACTGCCTTACCCTTAACAAAAAGTATCATGTACAAGCACGCGACTATTACTCAAACAGCACGTGTGCGAACGCGCACTGAATAGAGCCAGAGGGCGTGTACATGCGAGCTGACCTTGTACAGGCCGTGTGTATATCTAAACTCTAAGGGAAAAATGAAAACAGACATACCAAACCAGGAAGAGACCACTGATATTGATAATTAGGATCCCTTGAAGGCTTGGATACTTTTTCTAACAGAAAAACAAATAATGCAAGGAAAAAATAATAAGGCAAAAACAATCTGAGATAGGACTGTTAGCAAACAAGACTCAGACAGAATTCCAGAAAACCCCCTGAGAATGTGTGATTATGACAAGGAAGAGGAGGATTGCCTCTAAGGTTCTCTGAACTCCTACACGTTATTTCTACCTCTACATCTAGCATTCACACGCGGGCTGTAAGAGGGCATGGGTACATGCGTGCAGGCCTTGTGCAGGGCACGTGTACCTATGTGGGTCCCGAAAAACACAGTCAAGCAAAATTCAGGGAAAGTTGGTATGGAAAACTAAACTCCCTGCTAGCTCAGACTTTACAGAAATGAAAAGAAAAGACAGGCAAGAAAACTAGTCTTTAAATTGCACCACACATGCTTACCTGGCATCATGCCAACTCATATCCCTTCTTTGCCAAAACACTGCTGAACAACTCTTTGAAAATCCTCTTGAATAAAGGCCCACGTGCCCTAACTCATTACTGCACGCATGTACACGCTGGCTGACCCAAAATAGCCCGCGTGGACCGACAAAAGCATGAAAAAAGGAAAGTTACTGACGGAACAAAAAGCTATGGGTGAGTTAACTGAAACTCTCGGCCATGCATGGCCAAGGATTCGTCCAAATACCTAGCTCCTTCTATCCTATAAAAGAAGGGGTAGGGGTACCATTTGGAGGAGGAAGAATATAGCAAAGAAACTCTGCCCATTTGCGTATTCCCATTGTCCCAACCCTTTAGCCTTTCCTGATGCCAAAGGAGATTCAAAGCAAAGCAGTTGAAGGACAGGAGAAGAGGAGCCCAGGATCAGGTTCGAGGAGCGGTGGCCGGTCTTAGCTTTTGTAAGTTGACTCATTTTAAGTAATAAAGAGAATGCTTTTTCCATCCCAATTCATGAACTGTTTATAGTTTGATCAGTATATGTTTTGATTTCTAACCCGTTAGTATATAAGTAGTATGCATGCATAGTTGTTGCTTGTCTTGAATGCAGGTTAGCTTTGGAAGGAGTATTGTGAACAAGTAATCAAGCTCAACGAAGGATCGACATCAAACATCGGGAACGAGGTAGGTTGATCTTTCCATGCATTTACTAAGAAAAGGGGATTTAAATATAGGGATGAGGGTAGAAAGTAATTTATATTCGGTCATATCTACATGGAAAGTATGAACTCTATTTGCTAGTCCGTAAGGTGTTTTCCCCAACAACAGAATTGGCGACCATACTGGGGAAAACAATTTAGGGTTATAACGGAGATGGAAAGGGAAAAATACTCAGGTGCTAAGAACATACCAGATGTATTGATTCACCTCGTTTCCAACATAAATGTGCACACATATTTGAACGGAGTCAGTGACATGTTCAGGACAGTAAATGAGAAGGAAACAGATCAGGATCCCACCGAAAGAGAGGTTTCCTATAAATTGGCTTTGTATACGATGCCTAAAATAAACAGAAAGGAGCTTCCAGGGGGAATAGGCGACAAGGTGGATGATATCAGACTCGAGAAGCCTCAACAGATTATCTACAAAGAAGATGATTAGAGGAAGAGGAGGTTTAACATAATTATTTTTCAAACACGAAGCAACATTGTTTCCATGGGAAACATGACTCCTGATGTTGTCATCTAGAATTAGGCTGCCATTAGGTGGGAAGAGGCCTTCAAGAGGGAAAAGGACAAAAATATAAGGCTTATTGTGAAGAAGCATAAGGAATGGGAGGAGAAGGCTAGGAAATCATTCGGGGGCATAGCATAGAATACCCAAGCAGTAGTCCAAAAATAACAAGAGGAGTATAAAGCAATGGTAATAGTCGACATGGTAAAGGATGTCGCGCAATAATTCATTGTAGAGTGGAAGAATAGGTACCAGGCATGAGTGGCTCAAGACGAGCCACGGGTGAGTGTTGGGGGCATGTTGGATAGGCAATTTTGGATGCAATTTTGGGAGAACAAACCTAAGGATAAGCAAAGTGCACAGGAGAAAGTAAGCAGAATAAAAGGCGCGGAAGGAAGGATAGTGTGCAGGACGAAGATATCGCACAGACATAGAGATAAAGCAAGCGAGGGAGAGAAAGAAGCGCAAAGGACGATAGTGCACCTTTCCATAAATATAAGAACAACAGAAAATTTGTATAAAGAGTGAAAAGTAGAAGAAGAAAAACAACCAGTTAATTGAAGTTGGTCATGCCATGCATTGTAATGGGATATTTTGGGATAGATAAGAATAGGGATTTAAGCCCTAGATTTTGGGTATAAATATGTAACAGGTCGAGTGAAAAAATAGCTAGAGATATAGGGAGCGAGAGAGCTAGCGGGATAGAGAGATTTTGTAGAATCTATAGAGGTTGGCATTATGCAAGAATCATGAATGTAATACATTGATAAGATGAATAAAGACATAGTTGAGAGATAATATTGCATCTTGTGTTCTTTACTTGTTTATGTGCGTTTATGAATGATGTTGTTAAATTTCATTGAGTAGACTTAGCTTATGGATTGATTATGGTGCAATATTCATGAATGATTGTGATAATATATGTAATAATCATGCACATACATAAGCTAGAATAAGGAACAATGACACGGATATATGCTTCCCTTTCCCTTACTCTTGTAGAAGCATGGTTCCTGCAGTCCCCATAGATGCCTTGGGTGAGACTTCATCTGCACAAGCAGGTGATGCCGAAAGGGCAGGTGTCTTGTGGGTTTGTTGGTCATAGTTAACCAGAACCTTGGGTCTTACAACCCGTGCGCATACCATTATAATCCAAGAATAATACATACTCAACATTCTCCCACTTGTTGTTTTCTTACATACAAGGGGTCACAAGATTCCATAGTCAACAATCGAGGGCAGCAATGCCCATTTTTTCTCTATACTAGGATAATTTCTTGGTGCTCGTAGACTTCATCAATGAATCTTAAACATTCTTCAAAGTGTCAACCTTCTCTAACAACACCTTGTCTTCAACCATGTCTCTCACAAAGTGATATTGAAAATTAGTATGATTTGTATTTGAATGATAAGTTGGGTTCTTTTCCAGGAAGATTGCACTATGACTATCACAATCTAATCTTACTTCTTTTTGTTCCAACCCAATACTTGAACACAATATTTCTAACCATATTTATTTTTTGCTTCCATGAGTGGCTACCATGTATTCAACTTATGTAGTTAAGAGTGCCACTACAACCTATATTTCGCTCATCCAATTGATTGCTCCTCCAAATAGAGTAACACATGCCCATTTTTATATCTTTTATGACCCATATCTCTATCCCACTAAACGTCAACAAACCTATGTATGTCCAACACTCTGTCGAATCTTGGTTTTCCTTGGTAGCACAACCCATAACTAGAAGTGCCACACAAATACTTGGGAAACCCTTTTACTATTGTCCAATGCTCCTTCCCTGGTTTTGACATATACCTGGTCAAAACTCCCATTGCATGTGCAATGCCCAATCTAGTACAAACCATTGAATACATCAAATTTCTAACTGCACTGGCATACTAAATATAGCGACGTGTCCTCTTCCTATGTCTTGGGACTATGCTATGTAGATAAATTTACACCTTCAGGAATAGGAACCTTGATTGGTTTACACCCTTGCATATTAAACCTTTGTAGTATTGTCTCGACGTATTTCTCTGATTCAATCAGATTTTCATGTTTGCATGATCTCTTTTAACCTCCATTCTGGGAATGAAGTTAGCAACACTAAGATCCTTCATGTAAAATTTGGAGGATAGTTGTGATTTCACCTCCTTGATAAAATCCATGTTATTTTCTACCAACAACATGTCATCGACATACAACACTACATAAATTAAGTGATTACTAACTTGCTTCGAATATACACAATGATCAGCCCTGCTTCTCACAAATCCCAGTCCAAGGGTGTATGTGCCAAACGTTTGGTACCACATCATAGGTGATTGCTTCATACCATATAGTGACTTCATTAACTTACATACTATCTCTTTATTTTCCTTCACTAAAAAGCCTTTTGGTTGTTTGATGTCGATTTCTTCTTCCAGATCCCCATGTAGGAATGGTGTCTTCACATCCTTTTGTGCTACTTCAAAATCAAAATCAACAGAAAAAATAAAAGAAATCTGATAGAAGTTAACTTGACAATAGGAGAAAAAAATTCACCAAATTCAATTCCCTCTACCTGTGAATAACCTTTTTCTACTAACTGAGCTTTGTATTTCTCCTCTTTTCCTTATCCATTCAACTTCTTCTTAAACACCCATTTGTTTTCAATGGCCTTTATTATAGTTGGCAACTCAACTAGATCCTAAGCCTCATTCTTATCCAAGGCATCCATCTCTTCAACCATGGCCTTCTTCTAGAGTTTATTATCCTATGAATTAACTACTTCCCTAACAGTTCTGGGATCATCACCAGTAATAAATAAAGCAAAATTAGTAGGAAAATCAGGTGGACTATACCTCTCTTGTTTACTTCTTTCCCTCACTGATATCCTCAATACTAGGGTATGAGGTTCTTCATCTTCTGCTTCATCTTCTTCTGTTGAGTCATATTTTGGATCATCCAACTCAAACTCCATTTTCTTATGTTATTCTTCCCTTGGTAGGAATTCTTGTTTGGTAACATCTTTAATCTCTCTAAAAAAAACATCCCAACTATAAAGAGACTTCTTAGTTTCTGGGTTCCAAAGATTATAACCTTTCATACCATCTTTATAACTAATAAAGATACAATTTTCAACTTTATTATCCAACTTACTCATATTTTCCTTTGGAACATGTACATAAGCATCACAACCAAACACTTTGAGATGTTCAAGAGAGGGTTTCTTACCAGTCCATGCCTCATGTAGAGTTTTTTCCACCAATGTTGATGAGGGTGATCTATTTACCAGGTAACATGCATTACCCACTGCCTCTACCCATAATTCCTATCCTAACCCAGCACCACTTAGAATGCTCCTTGCTTTTTCCATCAACATCATGTTCATCCTTTCTACAACCTTATTTTTTTGAGGTGTGTATGGAGTAGTATTATGCCTTGATATATTGCACTGCTTACAGAACTCTTTGAATTCATTTCCACATAATTCTCCACCATTATATTTCCTCGACACCTTTATTTTCTTCTCTATCTGATTTTCTACCAGAGCCTTAAACTCTTTAAATTTATCAAATACCTCAAATTTCTTCCTAAGAAAATAAATCAATGTGTTCCTTGAGAAATCATCTATGAATGGAACATAATACACAGATTTACCTAGTGATGGAACATGGATAGGTCCAAACACATCATTGTGTATCAACTCTAAGATCCCCTTTGCTCTTATAGCACTAGATGGGAATATTACTTGATTATCTTTACCATATATGCAATGTTCACAAAAATCAAAATCCAGGGTGCAATTAGACATACCTTCAACGAAACCTTTATCATGCAGTGTTCGAAGGCCCTTTTCTCCAATATGTATCAGTCTTTGATGCCACAACATGGTATTCTTTCCAGGGATAGTATGGATCCTAAATTCTTTATTTATGTGCTCAAGGATAATAGAATTGTTACACCCATCAGTATAGGTGCTTCCTAATAACTTGTATAGAGTTCATAACCGAACTCCCCCCATCAATGCCATTGTTCCTCGTACCATCTTTCAAGTTCCCTTTCCCAATAAAGTATCCACAGCTGCATCATCCAACTTATTTACATATATTAGGCTCTTGGCTATATATGTAATGTGCAAAACTCCAGGGAGAGTTCTACTCCTTCCATCTTTCAACAACAACTTAACTCTTCCATGTCCCATGATTTTGGTTGTCGAGTCATCTCTTAAGAGGACATGACCACCATCGTACTCTTGATATTCACAGAACCACTCCCTGTGAGGAGTCATATGAAATGACACATATGAGTCGATCAACCATACATCATGATCTACATGTGTACATGTATATTCTAGTTAACAATCACCTCCTTCTTTTGTGGATGTTTTCACCTCTGCGGAATAGGCATCATCAAACTCCTTTGCTTTATCAACATTCTTAGACCTACAATATTTCTTATAATGCCCAAATTTACCACATTTCCTCAAATATTTTCCTAGGGATTTAGATCTACCTTTAGATTTAGATCTCCCCCCCAAAGACTTATTTTTATTCCTATGTTGGGGATGTCCTCTTACAAATAAAACATTTGTGTTATGACTATCCATACTTTTCCACCTCATCTCTTCCAATAACAAGGATGAAACTACATCCTTATACTTCAATGCAGATTGAGTGATACTACCAATTTATGCAACTATATTATCCCAAGAGTCTGGAAAAGAACATAACATATTAATACACTTATATTCTATGCAATTGTAATATTAACAGAGACAAGTTGACTTACCAGATTATTGAAGGCATTTAGATGCTATGTCACAGAATCTCCATCTTCCATCCTAAGATGATACAACTTCTTTTAAGAGACAACCTGTTTACTAGGAACTTTGACTAAGACAAATTCCCCAACTTTTCCCATAGTTCCTTGGTTGTAGATTCTTCTGATACATTCAGAAACATCCAATCTACTAGGAAAATTTGAATCGTACTCCTTTCTCTTCTATCTAGCTTCTTCCAATCTTCTTTCGACATACCAGTAGATTGAGTACTAGTAGTTTGTGTACCAATATATTTTGTACTAGTAGGTTGTGCACCAGTAGGTTGTGTACCAGGATCCACAATGATCCATTGTTCTTTATCTACAACAAGGTCCTCCATATTGAGTTTCCATAACTCAAAGTTTTGTCTGGTTAAATTCTCAATCTCGATTATATAACTGCTCGACATTCTCTTTTAACACATGAATCACCACTGCAAAGCTCCCATTGAACCTATGTTTATCATAGACCCAAAATAAACTTGATCTATCAAGACCGAGTCAAACCCTTAGCGACAAAGGCGTCCCCCTAAAGCTAAAAACATGCTCTGATACCACATGTAAATTTTAAACCTATGAAATAAAGCAATGCATATAGATTCTTAAGCAAACATAAATTATTAAATGGATCATACACATAGTGCACAGTGATTTACATTGGAAACCATTAACCGGGAGAAAACCAACCTTCCTTTGTGTTGCACCTCTCAAATCTTCATTTCATTAATTTTACAATTCACAATACAGTATATACAATATTTTGTGTATTCTGCAACTACCAAAACCATGATCCCTTAATCTAAGATAATTTAGAAAATTGCTAAAAATAGTGAAAAACACTAAAATAGAAAAAATCACCCAAAAAAACATTTGGCGTGCTACCCTGAAGTCGAAGGCTTCACCTAAGCAGGGGGGGGGAAATCATGGCCCCCCCTATGACCCCCACCCCCCCATTGGAAAAGTGTCGGGCGCACATGCACAAAAAAATCAACAAGTGGTGGGATCATCAAATGATGTCGTCAAATATGACATACCCCCCCCACACACACACACATGCAAAGAATATAACACATACCCAACAGATTTGAAATAGTTTCATGTCATTTCATTTTTAGCAATCACTAGATATTTACTATTTTTAGGACTGCATTATTTTTGCAATAATAAACATGTTAAATTGCTGAAATAATTGTTTTTTATGCAAGTCTTATTACAACCATTGGTTTTTCTTTGATAAGTAGTGTTTCATAGCATTGACTTGATTCATTTGTTGTGGTAAATATATTTTATTGTCTTAGAAACACCCCTCACACACAAACCTTGAAATTTCCCTCCTTAAACCACCTTGTCTTCACATTGAACCTCGATCTAGTCGGTGGTATAATTGAGTAACCAAGATAGGGAGTCGTAGACTTGATTTGTTCTTGTTATCGGATTCCTTGTGGTTGTGATGGAAGCCGCCCTTGTGTTGGATCTCAATCCTTCACTAAAATGAGGGAAGTAATTTATTTGTGACAGTGGAAAGTACTTCCATGTGTTACACTTGTCAAGCATCTTGTGTAGGCTTTGCACAAGTGTTAGATTGGGTGGTAACAAGACCACACAAAGATATCTTTGAAATCTAAAAAGAGTTTGGTAAAATTTTCAATCTCACTAGGAGAACACTATGAAGCTAAATAAACCCTCTTTATATTTTATTTAGTTCCAAGGTTTATGGGGGTAGTTTATTTCATCTTTCTAACAAATTTGTTTATTAGGTGTTGAAGTGGAAGCATAATTGAGTTAACAATGTATTCGAGGACAACCAATTTGAGATGTATCTTATTAGTTTTTGGTTGTAAGATATTACCTTCAATTTCATTTTCCACTTCATGGTTGATACATTGGTCTTTGAATTACTCTTTGTTTTGAAGCAATTTTCAAATTTGATAATTATAATCAAACACTTGACAACAATCAATATTGTTAAGTGTAGGCCTACATAAAATATGCATTGTAATATCATCTACATACTAAAAAAATATTGTGTAAAGCATGAACCAATGCAAAGGTATCAACTACGTGACTTGCATCCCTAGGAATAACTTGAACACTGAAAGACAATATCTTCTCAATAAGTTCATTGGCTTACGATATTGCTTAAGGTGGGGTTTAAACTGCATAATTTTCCCTAATCCAATTCACAACTAGTTTTGAATAACCACTAAATAATAAATCATGACTTCCTAAGGCCAAGGATTTTTTAAGGCCTTAAACTAACACTTCATATTCAATGATGTTACTAGTGTTGGGAAACTCTAATCAAAACTGAAAAGGGATGGGTTTCCCCTTTGAATTGGAAAGGAATCTAACACTAAACATCACATCTTCAAAGTCCATACTCCAAATGATTTCATCTTTCTTTTGAATGGGGGCTTGAAGATATTCTTATGACAAAAAAATGTAACTACAATTCCCATATCTCAAAAAGGCACATGTTTAGTGGAGTAGGAAGTAGGTACTACTTGGTCTCTCTACTAAGGTTCTCTATGAATGATATTTTAAACCCTCTAGTGAAGGAAGGTGAAATGGGTGTTGATGATTACAGTTGCATGAGACATCCTCCAGAACACGCACCTGAGAGAGAGCCCCTGAGATGGGTGTGTGGTTCCTACCTGAGATAGAACTGGAACGTTGTGTTGGCCTCCTCCTTACAGATATTTGAGATGAACTCCAGTTGATTCTCCAGTGTAACACAGTGAGAAAGAAGATTTGTTGAGTTGGGAGTGCATGTGGCTAAGCACACGTGAACATGTGAAATCCCATGAGTTGGGTGCATCATTCTGAGACAGAGATGAAACAATGTATTGGCCTCCTCTGAGTAGAGAGTTGAGATGATGAACTCTAGATGACCCTCATGTGTAATGCAGTGAGAAAGAAGATATGTTGAGTTGGACATGCCTGTGGATGAGCACAGGTGAACGTGATCCTAGTGGCTGAGCACTAGTGAGTGTGGTTCTCATGTGAGACGCGGTGAGATAGAGAGACATCCTTGTGTCTGAGAACAGATGGATGTGCCCCTAGTGGTTGAGAATAGATGGATGTGCCCCTAGCAGTTGAGCACTAGTGGGTGTATAATATCCCTTGATATATTGTTCAAGAGTCAGACTTACCTGTAACCCTAATTGTTATGTAAAGGGTACAGGTCGGCCCCACCTTAATGTAAAAGATAATTAATGGAAAATATAATTAATACGGTAATTATTAATTATATTATACGTTATTGAGGTCGGCCATGTTTTTCAAATAGACACTTATGTTGATAGGTTCAGTCTAATATAAGTAAAGGTAAATTCCCCATTGAGGAATCATATCACAAGTGTAAGTTTGGAAATTTCAGCAAACACTTCTTCTTGGGAAAAGTGCACATCTCTCTTGGGTGATAGGTTTCTAGTGTTTGAGAGCACCCTTTTGTGTGCTATGTGTTTGTGGTGGTGGAGGTCTTTCTCTTGAAGAATATAGAAAAGGATTGGTTGGGTTTTCTTCCCTTGTGTAGAAGGGTTTCCCGGGATACTTCTTGTGTACTTGTGCATGGTGTTTCTTCTTGTGATCTTGGTTTCTGCAACAAATTGTTCATGGTTTAAGTAAAATGCTAAAATGGAATGAACATCATACTTAATCCTTGCTCATTGAAAAATCAACAATGGGTTCCCTCCATGAAATAACAAACCTATTGACTTTGGAAGATGACTCTCTCCCTAGGAGCATACTATAAGCTTCATGTGTGTTGTCTACAATCACGTGAATAAGCATGCTTACCTTGGTGGACTAAATAAAGGCAATGAATAAGTATTTAATATATATCGTAGTTCTACTACCCTAGAGTCTAAAACCATCAAATCCTAATGATTACCAGTACATTCAAGACTCAATATCCTTGTAATGAGAAGAGGAAAGACATTATATCTTGCTTTGGTGTCTATAACATAGTTATGGAGAACAACATCAAAAAGCCTCATCAAAAATTAAAATGGAGAAACTCAAGGATCTAAATATATGACATCATAGGCCTCCCTTGAAGGAAAGGATACATATTTTGAAAGAGAGTTTATTATTTGTAGTCATGGAGTAGGAGGAACCTATGGACTTAAGACAAATTATAAAACTACATTGGTAACCTAGGAGAATCTAATAATGTCATGTGATTCAAAACCCATCACACAGTTATGGAGCACAACATAAAAAAACCTTCATCAAAATGTGAAAGGGAGAAACTCAAGGATATAAATATATGACATCATAGACATCCCTCAAAGGAAAGGATGAATATTTTGAAAGACAGTCTCTTGTTTGTAATTATGAAGGAGGAGGAACCTTTAGACCTGAGACTAATTCTCAAACTACATTGGTATCCTAGGCGAATCTAACAATTTCATGTGATTCAAAACCTTAGTTAAATCAATTAAGTTCTAA
The DNA here is from genome assembly GCA_009831015.1 of Picea engelmannii. Classification (NCBI taxonomy): domain Eukaryota; kingdom Viridiplantae; phylum Streptophyta; class Pinopsida; order Pinales; family Pinaceae; genus Picea; species Picea engelmannii. The sequence goes on along the minus strand of ML803879.1, from coordinate 38,321 downwards.
GGTGCTAGTATTGGGAAGCATGAAGGAGGTGGCTCATTAGATGAGCTTACTTTGTTAGGAATCCAATCAAATTTGTTTCTTGGGGAAGAAGGAGATCTACCTCTCATGATTGGTTGTTTTTTTATTGTTGTCTTTGGGTTCATTATTCACCACATACCCTCCTTACAGAATTAGCCTTGATGTTTTATTCATATTTCCTATGACAAAACTTATAAAAGGGGAAAACTCTTCTCCATAAGGAGCAACTAATTTTGCATATTAACATGATAATTTATAGAAGTGGAAGCAAGTTTGTCATTCACATGAGGGAGACTTGGGATTTTACTTGATTTGGATCATTCCAAATAACAAGTATAAGAGTAACAATAGTCAAGGTCATGAAAATCTTGGGAAAAGTGGTACCAATCCACTTAACCAATAGTTTGTGTAGGAGGAGGAGTATGAGGCCTCGCCCATGTGGCTATAGAAAACAAAGTGGAATTACCTTGTCAATTTAGGGAAAGAATATTATTATTCATGTTCATAAACAATTTAAGTGTTTCAAAACTCTCTCAATCAACACTCTGCAAGGGTTCGGTAAGTGAAAAACCATTATGAGATCCTTCAATCCTAATGTTTGAACTACCATGGATATTCCACTGAAACAGTTCATCACAACATCTCTTATACTATTCTGAAATCTTACATTATGCAATTTATTTCCTTAGATCACATATTAGTTATTACTAACTTATTGCTTGGATTTATGAAAATAACTAAAATACAAAAATGAAAAAAATGAGCAAAATAACACACCATCCACACACAAATGAACACAAGATACATCCTCGGAAACCCAAAATGGGAGAAAACCCACATAGGAGGTGAGGCATGTGCTCTGCTCTCTTTTAGTCGGTTATGGAAATGTAGATACAAAGAAAGAGGCACTCACTATGGAGTTTCCTTTGATACTGTGGCCTATATGGATACTACAGAATCTTTTCCTCCTCTTTTATGCTCTCAAAATACCACTCCTAGATGATCTTCTCAACTATGGAACAAGTACCATGCTAAAAAATGGACCCCTTTCTTCTCCTAGCAACCCAATATTTAACATAGCCCAATAGCCATCCAGGGTTAGGGTTATGACTTCTTGAACCCTCAATTAGTGATAAGGTTTGTACCTTCTAGAAACTTCTTGAAATTTCACACTTGGCTAGCCCCATATGTGTGAATAATGGTGGTTGACACGACATCCACTTGTACCATGGTGTCAACAAACTAGGTCAACTTGAAGGCAACATAAATTTTACATACGAGCTTCGATTGAGGCAATTGTTGCACTATTGGAAAGGTATCTATGTGTATATCAATGTCGAGGGTTTGGGAATAAGTTTTGGATGTTGTAACCCCAGAAAATGATTTAGTGCCTCAAAATGGCGCTGGAACGTTCTAGACCCTAATTTTTCAAAATGGCCCTACAAGTCAATTCTTCCAATTTTTTTAAGCCAAAAAGTACTAAGATAGATAACAAATTATACGATGATTCAATACAAATCATAACTCCCCATTTAGGGAGGCTTTAGGTCCCAAAAATATTTACTGAATGAGGTGAGAAAATTTGTTCCTCTACCTTCTCCCTAGAGAACCATTTTTCTTTGCCTAGAAGTTGTCCTTTCAACCCAATATGCAAAAGGTCATGTTGTCGCTATCTTGTAGTTTTGGTCTTCCTCTGCAAAACTATGTCCTTTGTCAAATTTTCCTAAGCATCTAATACTAATTCCTCTATGGTAGTTAGGACCTTCTCCTCCTCCTGATCCAACATGGAAGGCTCATAGAGTTTCAAATTCTCCACATTCACTACTAAGTAAATGTACATGTATGGAGGTAGACTAAGTCTCTAGGCATTATCTCCCACATTCTCCAATACCTTAAAAGGGCCATACCATAGAGCCCTGGTATTCTTACCATGAACTTGTAATCTTTCATTGTTCAGTTGTAACCAAACTCTATCTCCCTCTTTGAATTATTTTTTTGTTATGTGTTGACCATGTCGTGCATTGTACCTTTCTTGTGACTTCTTCAGTGTCTCTTGTACTTGCAAATGGATTTGCCTAATCTTTTAAACAAATTTATATGCTTTCATTGCTTCTCCCATGATTTCTTCCCTTAATACTCCTTGTTTTCCATATACAACATCCAAGGGTGAAGGTGAAAAATACCCAAAGCACGTTTCAAAAGGGGACTTACCAGTAAAAATGTGGATTGCTATGTTATAAGAGTTTTGAATATAGATCAAATTTTCATCCCAAGTCTTCGAATACTTTTGATTGTAACCCCTCAAAATCTACACCAAATTTACGTTGACTACTTTTTTCTTCCCATCTGTCTTTGCATGGAATTATCTAGATATCTTACACTTAGTGTCCATCTTCTCCCAAAGTGTAGTCCAAAAGGCATCAAGAAATATGGTATCCTTATCTGAGATTATGTTCCTTGATATCCCAAAGTGCATCGAGACCTATTCAAATAACATGTTTATGGCTTCTTGTCCTTTGATGGTATGTTTACAAGGCATAAGAATGCACATCTTATTGAACTTTTCAACTACCAAAAATAAATAGTCATGTCCCTTCTTGGTTGTTGGTAAACCTCCCACAAATTCCATGGAAATGATTTCCCAAGGTCAGATGAGTACATGTAAGGGATGGCATAAATCTTGCTTTCTATTACTGGGCTTTCCAGTACAACAAATTATGCATCTTCTAATCATTCTCTGATATATTGTGCTACATCTTCTTGCATTCTAGGCTAGTACACATACCTTTGTAAGTTAGGAACTCTCTTCCCAAAATCAAAATGTCCTGCAACTTTGGAGGTGTGAGCTTCTCTAATAAGTTACAATATTTCACCTTTAGGAACATACATCTTATCTAGCTTGTGGAGTAACCCATTTTCTAGATGAGATTCATCCTTTTTGTCACCTTCTTCTACATGAATTTGGCCATGTAGTTGTTGAAACACCTCCATGAAATCCTCATATTATGTGTATGCCTCCTTGTATGCATCATGGATAAAAGGCTTCATTTGCATAAGAGTTCCCAAAGTTGTAATATTGGTTGTGGGTGGCCTTGAAAGCATGTCCACCAACTTATCATCGTTTCCCTTCTTATACTTGATGACCAGATGAAATTGTTTCAAAAAACCCATCCACTTGTAGCATTTGGTTTGTTGTATCTTTTTTTGGGCCTACAAATACTACAGTGGCTATTGATTAGTGTGTATAATGGTTTCCTTGCCTATAATATAATGATTCTTCTTCTTAACAACTTGGACCAGGGCATAAAGTTCCTTATAATATGTAGGGTAGCTCAAAACACCCCCATGAAACATCTTAGAATGATAGCATATTGGCTTACCTCCTTGCATCTAAATTGCTCCAATATCATACCCACTTACATCAATCTCCACTTCGAAGAGCTTCTACAAGTGAGGCAATGCGAGAACTGGTGCTTGACTGATATTTTGCTTTATGTTGTTGAAATCATTTTGTTGATTATTTCCCCACTGAAAACTCTTACCATTGGTTGTTATGGTGTGGAGTGGTGGATCTTGTTATGAGGAAAATCTCTCTATGGCTAGGGGCAAACCACAACAAAAGGAAATGACTGCAGAAATCAACTCTATTCTCAAGTATGTTATATAAACAAATATGCTAGCAAGACAAGATAAAAGGCCTACCTCATCCAGACGTTCGATGAAGTCCAGCATTGAGCACTCGACCCAAAGCAATACACCTGCAACTACTCCTCAACAACTAAGCAACGCAAGCATATGGTGATAATATATGATGTTAGCACATTCAATAGCATAATAAATTAACATTCATAACAAATACACCCATCGAATAATAATTCAAATATTTGCAAGATATCAATTGGACGAAAAAAGAGTATTTATATTAAGATATAATCGACATAAGTGAATAAGTTACAGACTTCCGTGTTGGCATAGTTCGGAACCGAGAAACTAAGTTCCTTCCAGTTGGGCCTCCACCAAATTCAAGATCATGTAAGAGAGACAATGGAGTTCTCACTCAATAAGGGAAGAGCTTGGGGGTTGAACAATGTGTTCAAACTTAAAGGATAAAGGGATGCAGACTCAATGTGAAGTGAATAATTCCTCCATAGTAACTTTTCTCTCAAATTTGAATTATTTCTCCTCTTTTCCATAGCTCGGAATTGGCCCATTTATAGCCTTCAAGTGGAACTGAAGGGTCGAATCAGAAAGTTTATAGTATATGGAAGGCCAAGGATCATTGATCTCCTATCGTGACATGGAAACCCAATACCATTTTTCAATTTTGGGCACATTTACTGATGTACGCGGGCTGTAGTGGTGCAACCTGCATACACGCATGTTGTATAGTAGGCAAGGTGCGTATATGTGGAAAAATTGTATTTTTAGCTCTGGGATTTGCAAAAAGGGATCACAAGTCTGCATATAAAAATGGAAAAAGGCCTTCTGGGTGAGATTGCATGGGGTGAGATAAATCTTGCTATAACAGATGCCCCCTAATGTGTGAGGTCAGAGGAGTATCTATGATGGCCAAAATACATTATAAAAACCCATAAGTGGAGTGATAGGGAACCAGCTGGAAGAACTAGTTGCGCATTACAATTTGTACTGACTTTGCATACATGGCTTCCAATCTGAATTACACTGCAGATCCATGTGAAAATATACCAAACAACTATCCATGGCCATAAATAAGCAAATACAAATGTGGTTACATGCCAAAGGTTGGCATAATCACGAACAAGGCCCAGTAGAACCAGTCTCAAAATCAATCTGAAGATATCTATATAAAATGGATTACAATATGATCTCCCGTGATCACTGAAGTCACATAGGTATTGGTCCAATGAAAAGGAAGCAACAACTCTGAAAATTTGTGGCCACATACTAATGTCTTCAAGTCTTCTACACAATCCGCCAAAGGTGCGGGTCTACATCATGTGAATAAAGGAGTTGAGGTTGAACATAATGAGACTTCGTTTGATTATCGCTCATTGAGGTATATTGTTAACAAATGCGAGACAATCTAAAGATGGTGAAAGTAGGTATCAAGGCAATGAGTACATCCTTACAAGTTTGAATAAAGGAGTCGAGGTCGAACACTTGAAGAATCCATCAATCAAGAGACATTGATGTATTCCCAATTGTCGATGGCGAGAGAACCTGCCACTGATGACTGCAAGCCTCAAGGTAATCATAGGACTCTAGGTCTCATTTCCAGAATATATGAGTTGAAGTCAATGGAAGGAGACCCTATAAAAGGAGAGCATTAAGGCATCTCCCATCATTCAGCACGAGGTACAAAGCAGGAGCTTGATGATTTGGAGTAAATCAGATGAAGAACATGTTCACCAACTAATGACCCTATGCGTCTTTCATGTGTGCCAAGTGCAAGAGGTACACGAAAAAGACCCTCTAAATAGCAGCCAATGAGGAAAATTGTTGAAAAAGGCAAGGAAACCACCAATAAGGATAATGGCATCCAAGACACTACAAGAATCCCAATGTGTGAATAGATGTCTTGTCATCGAACACAAGGGAAACCACCCAGTCAACGACCAATGATGAAATGTCGATTGTTGGGTTCAAGGTTACCTACCAATGAGGGAAGTCGGACCAGGGTGCGTAATAGAACTACAGAATCATGTGATTCTGAGACAAACTGAAGGTATGGTCGAAATGCAAAGTCAAGAGTTCTGAGGAATGGCCGACACAGGTTGATAGACATCCTTTGAACAAGAGCATGAGACATATGGAAGACTCTGGCAACATAGACTCAATGATGAAACCATGAGATGTAGAAGGCATCAATCAAGTTCTCCATAGGGACTGGAAGAGTAACCAGTCGGGGGAGAAAACTCTATGTAACGAGCTCAGCTTCCTAAGGCCATGCTAAACCCAAAATTATGATGACAAATGGACTCAATAACTTTGTGCTATGTTCAAAGGCGACACGATTGCTGCCAATATAAGATAATACTCCCTTCCCACCCATATTTTTTTTCTTTTTTCATAGTCAAATGAATGTTATGATACAGAGGAGAAAACGATTGTCTCAAGTAAGAAAAACTAGTTCCAACAGTGGAACATAACTATGCTCAATGCAAGGAGGTGCATGTGGGAGATGAACACTCGAGGGAATGTTTCTTCCTGGGTACAGGGTGTCAAGTTGCAAAGGATATAAATAAGGCTATGCTTGGTTGAGGATGCAAAAATGTTGAGGAAAATGGTTTATAACACAAAGAGAGAACCGGATATAGGCTCAATACTGCAAGCAAGGGAATGAGATGCAATCACAACTTAACGCCAAAAAATGTCATTTTTTGTAATCTTAGACTACTTGGTGTGAAAAAGGGATAAACTTGTACCAAATAGACGTCCTTTCAAATCTAATTTACAAGTGTGAAAGAGACAAGTTCACTCGGCGATATTTTTTCTTTTTGAAAACAAGTGGAAAAGAGCTTAAATAAGATTCACGACCTTTCAAGTCCAATTTAACGAGTGTGAAAGGGACAAATTCACTTGACAATTTTTTCACTTTTTAGACGAGTCGGAAAAGAGCTTAACTCAGATTCTCTTGATATTTTCTAGGTGGCAAGTCATGGAGGAGGCCAAGGCTCTCATGCTGGACTTCTATGAAATGTCAGTATCTTATGAATAACCGACACAAGCTTGGGAAAACCCAAAGCTCTCCAAGTTGAGGAGGATAAAGTGCTAGCAGAGGTTACCATCTCCGTGATATATCAGATAATGTCTCTTACTTGAAAGGACATAGGTGGAGGCATTGGATACCCCACAAGACCATCCCAATCAAAGGGAACTTCTCCAGGACTTGAAGGGAGAGTACTCAGGGAGAGTAAAAATCTCTCTTGTTCAAAAGGTGCAGTATCAAAAATGTTAATGACATGGTTGAAGGATGCATCACCCTCCAAAAGGAGAGTTTGATTGACCAGATATTGCACTAGTACGACCACTTCTTCAAATCTATGTTGAATAGGATGCGTGATAACAGAGACAGGAGACACATCACCCTCGACAACGGGGGTGTGGTCAGGAGGGGATTGCATCGGCATGACTGTCATGTCAATCAACTAAGAAACAGGGTGTGGGAAAACCACAGACACCTTAGAACCCGAAGGGCCCTCGGGTGACAACCATGCTTCTGGTATCCCAGCAGTAGCGGGACATAAATGAGTAAGGTGATTTCCTTCACAGGTCCTGCAAAGGAATTTGGGCTTACGTCTGAGACGTCTAGGCTTCTGAATCGTTTGAATTCCCCCAACGTCATTTACAATGGCTGGTGACATGCTCTCAGCATGACTGACAGAGGTTGGAGAGTCATCTCCCACATGATGTATAGAGGTTGAAGATGTGACATCGATGTGACTCATGGTGACTAGAGTGATGCCCCCAACATGACTATCAGCGACTAGTTGCGGGTCTTCAACATCACTTGCAGAGGTCATCGACCAATCTCCAACATGACTAGCAATGGTTGGTGATGGAGCTCCAGTATGACTGGCAGTGACTGGACTAGTGGTGGTGGTGAGTTGTAGCATTTGATACCAAGGTCCATGGAAAGATTGGTTTTGAAGCACTCCAGGCCAAGAAGGGTCATGGTTTACACATTGTCCCTGTCCAGAAAGGTAGTATCCTCCACCTAATTGATCCAAAGAGTTTTGTACATGCATCATCATTGAAGCAGATGTCTGCGATGAGACAAAAGTATGATAAGGATTATTCAAGTGAGGATATATGTTGCCCCCATGTGAAGGGGTTCCGTGAATAGGGTAGCCTGAACCATAAAATTGATTCCCTCTGTATGAAAGACTCGGGGATATATGTGGACCCACCATAGGAAAAGTGTTTGTAGGAACCAACATGGCGGACGAAGGATACACGGATGGGGTGTAATCAGTAGCATAAGTACCAATTTGAGTACTAGGTCCTGAAAAAACATAGCTAGGATTGGATCTGTAAGAGGGGAGGTTCCAACCTCCCACAGTGAGAGTTGGTTGAGGGACATGACTCCTATCAAATGAATATGTAGACGACGGGGCCATGGTTCCCCTGGATCCAATCTTAGAATTCATATAAGTGGGCCAGGGAGAGGATGGAAAGGGTGAAGGCACATTCATCATATCAACAGGAAAATGATTAGAGACCCAAGGCATGGATTGAGTGTCATAATTTTGCATACGATTATGAAAAGGGGATGGATTTTTCCCCATGAANGCGGTAAAGGAGGGAGTCATAGGAACTCCACTATTCATGACAATGAGAACTCGGTATGAAATCCTAAGGCCAACTAGTAATAAAAGAGCACACCAAAAATAATCAAATGGTCAATATGCACACAAACAGGGTAAAGTGGTTGAAAGGGGCCTCCCTCCCAAAAGTAGGTATGCATCGCCCAAGAGGGGCCTGAGACTCCTTGCTAATGATCGGAGGTATCAGAATCGATTATAAGGGCCCTCGTGGGCTTAACAACTAGTCGATCAGATCCCCTAGAGAGGTAATCCTCCATAAAGGTTGTGTGTTGTCTGACCCGTATCTGACCCAGGGTACCTGCAGAATAACCCCTGCAAGTAACCTATCTGGTACCTAAGTCAAGAAAATAAGCTACCACGGTGAAAACCGATGCATAGGCGAACAATCGTAAGTCGGGTCCACCGTATGGGCAGGGTAGCAAAGCTCGAAACCTTGAAATCACCGCCTCTCATAGAGGTAAGGGCACTAGAAAGATCCCCATATACAAATAGATCCATGTAAGTATATCTGACACTAAGAAGGTATCGGGGGGATATCCCTTCAACCGACCTCACGCGACCTCGTGATTAACTCTGGTGTAAGCGGAGCCTCCTAATATTATCGATTATACAATGGATTTCTCCACTCCCTTAGTTAGACACATATGTTGATTAAATAGCCTTGGAGAAGTTTACTCACAAAATCCTATTCCAAGGCACTAAATCCTAAGCTAATTTGTGCACCCTAGAAAATAAAATCATTACTAATCAATTTTAAATTATAGCATTAATTTTGATGGCCATGCTTACTCAAAAGGTGTGGTTGTGAAACTAGTGATGTTATGACTCAGCAAGTAAAGTAAATGAATATGAAAATAATGCAAAGTCCTAACTTCAATTTTCAATAAATGATATGCTTCTTAAAAATGCAATTTTCAATTCAATTCTGCAATTCTAAATAAAAATGAAATCTTTCTTTACATGCACTAAGATAAATGACAAAGACTCAAAAGATCAAAATGCCAATCAATGTAAAATGCCTAATATTTTTTTATTTTCAATATAAGAAAAATGAAAATGCATGGACTGAACAACAGCTTGATATATAAAGACTCTACTATGTATAGAAAGCGACAACTCAAGTAGGATACCAAGGAGCAAAACACCCAGCCCAATGTACAAGGACAAACAAAATGAAAAGATGATGAGAAAGGCACCGCCTAAAAATTCAACCAAACACAGGTTTCTTGTCATCCCATAGACACTCAACAGTCACTACAGAGACCCAAGAAGACTCAGCAATCATCAAAACCTACCCAACAACCTTCTGATCCGAAATCGGATTCAGAAGGCTGTCAGGCATGAAAAATGCTCAAAAATTAAAGTGCTCGGAATCCGACGAAACCAACACCATTGCGTCCGGCTCGTCTTCCTGATTCCGGTGGTATAATTTTTATCTCAAACGGAGTCCGTATGAAGAAGATATCGCATTCTATCCGCCGAGCCAAACAGGCAAAATTTTGGGATGTTGACTGTACCTGTCCGTACAGTCTGTACAGGACACATGTTATTCCGTACATGGACACGTGGCAGGTCCGTACAGGACACGTGGCATCCTCAGACAGTGTCACGTGTCAGGCAGATTTGGCGTTTTGGGCGTACGATTGGACCAATCCCGAGGTGACACGTGTCACCACTGGAAGGGTGACACGTGGCACGGGATGACGTCAGCATCGTACGGCAGATGACGCGGCAGGATTACGTGGAAGTTGACGTGGCAGTACGGCACGCTGACATAGCAGGTGACGTGGATGAATCATCGATCGACACGTGGCATCTTTTGGGCGAATGGTAACATGCCACGTGGCCCAATCAGCGGCTGCCACGTGGCACCCCGGGTTTAGCCAATGAGGGCTATGTCAAAAGTTTTTAGGGCCCGGGGGATTCGAACCCCGGACCTCCTCCACCGTCAGCACCTTTGCAACGGGGTTTTGACCAACAGGTCACGGGAGTTGCTTGTGTATACGGAACGGGCGCGGTTTTTAATATTTGAACCCAGTTCTATGTGTTATATGGGACCACGCCCTATACACGGGCGCGCATAAAACTTGGCGCGGTTCTTTGTTTGATTAACATGACTGTTACCATGTGCGCGCGGGGAAATGTTGTATTAAACCCACGGTTTTTGCGTCGTTCCACATATGACCACTGTGTTAAAAATGGCGCGGGTTTCATATTGAACCAACGGTTATGGGTCGTTTTAACTGTGCGTGGGTTATTAAAATGTTGCGGTTAAAGTTTTGTTTAAACGGTTAAACGACGGTTGGGGGCGCGGTTATAACCGTCAGCCCGAGGGTCCCATGCCAATGCGCCCATGTAACCCGGAGCTAGCGCGAAAAGGGGTTAGGCCAGCGCTAGCCCAAAGGGCTAACGCTAGGCCATATGAGCCCATGTGACCGCTTAAGGGGGGAGCGCGTCCAGTTGGAGGGGGCTAAGCCCAAATTAACTATATTATAGTTAAGAAAAGTGGGTTTTAAACCACTTTTTAATTAATTAATGTAATTTAACTCCTTTTTAATGTAATTGGGGAGTTATTGGGCTTTTTTAGAGCCTAAATCTTGGGAGGAAGTTGGAGATTGAAACCAACTTTCCCAACTATTTAACCAAGGCCATGTTGAGGCCATTTGGTCAGATTATGAAGCTTTTTGGACAGTTTTGGAGAGCAGATATGCTGAGGCAAAGCCAAGTCTAAGCCAGTTTGAGGCAGGGAAGCTGTTGAGGTAGAGATGTTGTCGGACGATTTCTGAGAGCTCGGAACATCCGTTTCAGGTGCCGTAAGTTGTGAAAGATTCTAGAGATCATGTTGAACAAGACCAGATCAGTCTAGAAGCCAATCGGCATTGTAAATATGTACTAATAATCTTTTGAAAAGAAATCAAGAAGCCTCCCTCACAGAGAAAAGGCCCGGAGACGTAGGCAAAGTTGCCGAACTCCGTTATCAAACTTGTGCATTATGGTTTGTTGTTTTTCATTGTGTTTTCAGATCTGAAAATATGTTAATGGTTGTATAATTCATTTGTTTTTCTCGCTCTTTCGTTAAGTTTCTCAATGGTCAATTAATTCATGCAATTAAAAACTCAACCATAGTCATTTCGAAAAATCCTGACGGATCACCTTCAAACCTAGAAAAAAAGCAACAAAGGTTGATGTACGCGACTGTTCAAGGGAAAAGCGCGTATGTATGCAACTTGCAGAAGCGCAGCGCACGTATATACGTGATTGTCAAGCAAAAAACTATGCATATGTGTCAAAAACACAGCTAGGCTAAGGAGAAGGTTGAAAGAATCAGACCCAGAGTGAACAGAGGTTGTCAAGAAATCATACGATAAGAAACTCAATGTGAACGAGAGAAATCTAAGGAGAAAAACACTCCAAACCCCCAAAAAAAATATTTTATCCCCAGTATGGTCGCCAATTCTGTTACGACGAAAATCTCTCTATGGCTAGGGGAAAACCACAATAGACGAAAATGACTGCAGAAATCAACTCTATTATCAAGTATGGTATATAAACAAATATGCTAGCAAGACAAGATAAAATGCCTACCTCATCCAAACGTTCAATGAAGTCCATCGTTGAGCACTCGACCCAAATCAATACACTTGCAACTAGTCCTCAACAACCAAGCAACATAAGCATATGCTGATAATATATGATGTTATCACATTCAATAGAATAATCCATTAACATTCACAACAAATATGCCCATGGAATAATAATTCAAATGTTTTCAAGAGATCAATTGGACAAGAAAAGAGTATTTCTATTAAGATATAATTAGCAGAAGTGAATAAGTTACAGACTTCCGTGTCGGCACGGTTCAGAACTGAGAAACTAAGTTCCTTCCAACTGGGCCTCCACCACTTCAATCCTCCACCAAAGGAAAGCTCATGTAAGAGAGACAATGGAGTTCTCACTCAATAAGGGAAGAGCTTGGGGGTTGAACAATGTGTTCAGACTTAAAGGGAAAAGGGATGCAGACTCAATGTGAAGTGAATAATTCCTCTAGAGTAACTTTGCTCTCAAAGTTGAATTATTTCTCCTCTTTTCCATAGCTCAGAATTGGCCCATTTATAGCCTTCAAGTGGAACTAAACAGTCAAGTCAGAACGTTTCCAGTATATGGAAGGCCAAGGATCATTGATCTCCTGTAGTCACATGGAAACCTGGCACCATTTTTCAATTTTGGGCACATTTCCAGATGTACGTGGTTGTAGTGGTGCAACCTGCATATACGCATGTTGTATAATAGGCAAGGTGTATATGTGGAAAATTTGTATTTTTAGCTCTGGGATTTGCAAAAATGGATGACAATTCTGCATAGGGAAATGGAAAAAATCCTTCTCGGCGAGATTGCATGGGGTGAGGAAAATCTTGCTATAACAGAGCTACCACTGAAAACGATGTTATGAAATTCCATATGTATTGTGCTTCCCCAACAAAGTTCCTAACTTCATTTACATTAGTATGAATTGGAAATTTTATGATGGCCTCCATATTTGTGGGATTCATCTTGAGATCCCCTCCACTAATCACATACCCCAAAAATACCAATGATTGTTGAGAAAACTCACATTTCTTGATGTTAGCCAACATCTAATGTTTTTTCAGAGTCTCTAACACCTACATGAGATGTGAGATCTGCTCCTCCCAAGTAGAGATATAAACCAATATATCATCCAAATACACTATAATAAATGAATCTAAATATGGTCAAAGTACATCATTCATCAATCTCATAAATGTAGTTGGTGCATTACATAAACCAAATGGTATGACCAACCATTCATAGAAACATCACCTTGTCTTTAAGGAGGTCTTCCAAGTGTCTTATTCTTTGACACGTACCTGGTGGTATCCTGATTTGAGATCTAACTTGGTGAACTACTTGGCACGTTGCAACTGGTCTAACAAATCATCGATCCTGGGTAGAGGGTATCAATTCTTGAGCGTAATCTTATTCAAATCCCTTTAGTCAATACACATTCGCAAAGTTTGTTCCTTCTTGAGTACTATGATAATATATGACCCACAAGGTGAGGTGCTTGGTTGAATTACCTCGTGCTCCAATAGTTGTTGCAGTTGTTTCTTCACTTCATCTACTTCTTATATGGACTGTCTATACAACACAATATTGGGTAATGGGGAGTCGGGAAATAGTTGTATCGCATGCTCCACTTCCCTCTGAGGTGGAATCCCCTTAGGCTCCTAGAACACTCCATTGTATGCCTGCAACAAATCCTCTAACTGGTTTTTTTTTGTTTTTAGTACATCCTTCTAGGGATTTCGTTACTCTTACCAATTCATCACCTGATTGATTCTCTCATAAGAAAATAAAAGCATACTTCTTACATGAACTAATCAACTTTTTGGCTTGGCTCGCACTTACCAGTCAGATCTTCGATTTACCTTTATATGCATTAATGATGAAATACTTCCCATCCTTGATCTGGTAGTGCTGGTTTTCTCTCCTCATGAAGATTGCATCCCTCATATACAAGTAGGGGATTCCAAACACTACTCCACACAGATCAATGGGTACTACATCTAACTCCACTTCATCAATAAAATATTCACTTATAGCAAATTTGATCTTACATTATTTCATGACCTTGATATCTACATCATTTTTTACTTGCCCTAATGGATATGGGTTAGAATTGTCATGAACCTCCAACACAAGCTTGTTGATCAAATCAGTTGTTGTGATATTGGCATGTGAACCAAAATCAAATAGAGTATCTACCTTGGTCTTCATGAAATGGATCTTGATCTAGAAGAGTTTTGTCGTATCCTTCTCCTCCCTATGATAAAGCCTACTCAGATTCACCTCCTTCTGCATTAAAGTGCAGAAAATATTTTCATTCACATCTGAGTTTCTCTCTACCTAATTGCTTGAATACGTGGCTAGAAGGTTCTTCTTCTTAGAATCCTTCTTACGGTTCTTAGGGTTCAACTCTAGAATCAGTTTCGAACATTTTTCTTCAATGTGACCATTGGCATTGCAATGGTTACAGTTGTTACTTGGATCCTTGCACTGATGTGCAATGGTTGTCGTATTCTTGTATTTCCCTTTCCACTTCTTATTTCCCTCCTTGGAAGTTCCTTGGTGATATTTTTATTCGGAACCACTTGGGTGTCCTTTCTTGTGGCCTGTATTTTCCAGATATTTTGCTTGCACACAAGCCTCATCAACTACCTAGAGCTTGAAAAGAATCACTTGCTTTCACAAATGACTATGTAGACCCCCAAGATACTTGAAGAGTACATCTGGGTTCTTGGGACAGATACCTAGCATGATAACCATTTTTCTAAATTCAATGGTCTACTCCTACACAATATACCCTTTCCTTTGCCTAAATTAATGCCAATGGATCCATTGGTCCTTTACATACCCGATATGGTAGAATCGGGACTTAATGAGGGTTTTTAAATCCTCCCACTTAGTTACTAGCAGATCGCCCTCCAGCCTAAGTGTCTTTGTGTGGCTTTCCCACCAAGTTAATTCCTGGCCCTCTAATTTCAGTTGGGAAAACAAAATCTTTTTCTCCTCATCTATATTGTGAACACCGAAATAGACCTCTAATTGTTGCAACCAATTATTCAACTTTAATGTGTTGATCTCACCTTGGTATGGATTGATATCCAATTTGGCTTCCATTTTAAATAAATATTGTGAAGGGGTAATGACATTGGAACTTGGTTTCTCTTTCTCGGGCTCTTTCCTTGACTCCTTTTCTAGGTCTTCATTATCCCTTTGTTTCCCTTATGATCTGATCTCTGAGTTAGAGCCTCCAACCTCCCCGAATAGTTTGAGTTTTTTTACTAGAGCTGCCATGAGGAGGATCATATTGCAAGATATATCAACAACTTGCTCTTCCAACCTCACAAATATATCTCCTGCTAGATCTAGAGGGTTTTTGTGAACAGACTCATCCATCGTGGCTAGGGTTCTGCAACTTTCTTCTTAAGACAATTCCTAGATACTGCAACTTTCCACAAATACCCCAAAGAAAATTTCCTCTACTACCAGTATGATCTGCAAATTGCCATGGATATTCCACTAGAACAGTTCATCACAACAGATCTTATACTATTCTAAAATCTTATATTATGCAATTTATTTCTTTATATCTCGGATAAGTTATTACTAGCTTATTGCTCAGATTTATGAAAATAAACAAATTACAAAAATGAA
Source organism: Picea engelmannii (assembly GCA_009831015.1). NCBI lineage: Eukaryota > Viridiplantae > Streptophyta > Pinopsida > Pinales > Pinaceae > Picea > Picea engelmannii. The sequence continues at coordinate 22,758 of ML803879.1, read as the reverse complement.
ATAAATGATCAAAAGAACACAAATGAACACAATATATATTTTGGGAAACCCAATATTGTTGAACTTATGCTTATACTAAGAGGGGAGGTGAATCAGTATAAGATTATTTTTACTTTAGATGAGCATTCATTAATCATTCACTAACGGTAAATGCATATAAACTCAAATCACAGTACGTAGAGTTTAGTTTAGAAACCCTTTTGGGAGGAACCACAAAAACTTGGCTTTATAAATGTTTGTATGCACCAACCTACTATTATAAATCTTGTGGGAACCAACCTATTGTTACAAATCTTGTAGGCATCAACCTACTAGATACACCAATCTCTTCAATTAAGTACCAACTCAACAAGATATTGTGTAGGCACCAACCTACTAGAGACACCAATCTCTTTAGTTGAGCACCATCTCAGTAAGACCTATATAGACACCAATCCAAGATATTCATACACAAAGTACTTTTTACTTCACATGCATGCTTCATACTTCATTCATTTCATGGCATCGGCATACCCTTAACTTTCATGCTCCAGCACCTCTCCTTGTTTAATACACCAGACATAGCTTCAAACCCTAGTAAGATTTAGCCTCATTTCTCTAGTGAACCTCATAGCATTATTCCCATAATATAATTCCAGACTACAACATCACAACCTCAAAACAATGCACTTTTCAACATCATAGACCCTAGTCTTTCATAGTGCACCCTTAAAACTTAAAGATAACTCCTCGTGTGCACCTTTAGACCCTAATAATACTCCCAGCTCTTTGTTTGCATGTCAGATCTCTTATACACACTTGTACTTGGCATTCTTACTTGGATACTCTTCAAATGTGCACATATATCCTATATTTATAATGGTTTTTCATTCACTTATGGGGTTGACTTGTAAAACTAGTTGGGTCGACCTGTACTTTCTAACTGGGTTGACCTGAAAGAATCTTTCATATCTCCTCAAGCCTGTGGATTTAGAGGGAGTGACATATATCGTTGGAAAGGTCTTGAAATAATCGCTTCAACCATATATCCTATGCTCCATCTGAACCAGATATTTAAAGTAAAAATGCCTTCAAAGATAGGGTATCCAAATTGAGCATGAAAAATCCAAAAAAAATATTTTCACCAATCTCAATCTTGCAATATTTATATTGGAAATTTGTAGTCTCCCTTGTCTTTGACATCAATGACAACAATATTTCCAACAATATCCCCCTTTTTCATTGATGGGAACCCTTATTCAATTTTGAAATACTCCCCCTCTCTGCAACTCTCCTTGTGTCTGCAATTATTCCTCTATCTGCAACTTCTCCCCCTTTGACATCAATGGAAAATGGTTTCTCCCCTTGAGATTGTGCTTCCCTTTACTGATGAGATGAGAGGGATATCACTCCTAGATTCTATATGATATCTTCAAATATGTCTTTGGGAAGGGGTTTGGTCAAAATGTATGCAACTTGTTCTTTGGTGGCAATGTATTCCAACATGACACTTTGCTCGGCTACTTGTTCTCTTAGGAAGTGGTACTTAATGGAAATATGCTTCGTCTTTGAGTGCATAACATGATTCTTTGAAATTTTTATTGCACTTGTGTTGTTGCAGATGATTGATATTGGTTGATCATATTCCACCTTGATATCCTTCGGTGTCTGCTTCATCCAGAGAAATTGTGTGCAACATGTTGTTGTTGCAACATATTCGGATTTTGTTGTGGATAGAGATTGAAGTTTGCTTCTTGATCAACCATGATACGAGACAGTTTCCTAGAAATAATTCTTCTCCACTGGTACTTTTATTGTCATCAATACTTCATTCCCAATCTGCATCTACATATGTTGTTAGAATGAAGTCCTTACTTCTTAAATACCACAAGCTAAAGTCCAATGTGCCCTTCATATATTTGAATATTATTTTTATTGCTTACACATGTGTCTCCTTTGGTGCAGATTGAAATATTGCAACCAATCCTATTGCTTGCATGATGTATGTCCTTCACTACTACATATGGGCAGATTATTCCACGAAAATTTTCCACGCTTCCAATAGTTTCATCATTTTTTTAAACAGGGCGGGATTTTTGTGGATATTGCCACGCACGTTCGTCGCAATATCGACGAAAATATTAATTTAACCTAGTCGGGATTTTCGTCGCTATAGCGACGATCTTTCGTGGCAATAGCGACAAAAATTTTACCTATCTCATTGGTCGGTGTTAACGGCTAGTTGACTATTTTATCTATATATACGTGACTTTAAGAGACTTTGCGACACAATTGCTATAGTTGTGACACTGTTCTTGGATTTTGTTTGAGTTGTTTATTTTTTCCGTCACCCACTGGTTGAACAAATCCAATTCTCGATCTACATCGCTCGGATTTTGAACTTGCAAGGTTAGTATGTTATTTTTTATTGATGTACTCATTTAACTTGTAATTTTTTTTTCAAATGTCCAAATTGCATTTAGCTTGTTTTTTCCTTGATAATATAATATGTGTGTACCATATTTCATGTCTTTGGTTTTTGGATCTAGTTGGTATATTCTATGGAAAAGGGTATGTGGATTCCATAATATTCTAGGTTTATGGAATCCACATATCTTTTTCCCTTCAATTGTAGCTATAATCTCTCTCTCTCTTCATTGATAAAGATATGGAATTGCTCTTGAAACTCAACCCTAATCGGTGAAATGATAGTAATTGATTGTTATATTCCCTGCTTTAGCAGGGACTAATAAGATAAATAAACACTAACCCTAAACTCATGTTAGGTTTATATGTCGTTATTATATAAAGAAAACATTTGTACACATATGACCTTATTATAAAGATGTTATATATGTCGTCATGATGTTGATCCTCTACACATATGATCACCTTATTATAACGATGTTGACCTTACTATAAAGATTTAGGTCACTGTAAATAAACATATCATAATTGAAAGGAGTAGCCAAAATATAAAAAATTGACAACTTAATGTTTGGTATGGTGTAGGTAAGACAATTACTTGTCAGGACAAGGATTTGTCACAATGAATGAAAATGACAGGAAGCTTGCTCGGTTAAGAGTGGAATTAGAGGCGAGGGGCGATGGAAAATGTTATTGCCCTTGCTATGATTGCAGAGGCTTGCAAAATAGAAGACTTTTAATAACAACAGACCAAAAACATTGTAGGGAGAAGGGGCACGTCGAAGGAGGTTATGAATATCGTCCCTTGGTAAGAGGATTCAATATTTAATGTATTCTCTGTAATAATCAATATGTCATGAATTTTAGTAATATTTCTTATCGGGATTTTTATATTTTCTATACACACTAACTTTTCTATGTTGTTTTTAAATATATAGACGATGCCCCCAAAGTGTCGATCTCCAGAGATTTATTTGCCAAGTACTAGCAGAAATACTACTTTACATGGAGATGAACTTCGAGATCAGAATATTGAAGTTGTTGATCAAGTTATTAATGATGATATAGATGGAGATAACGTTAGTGATTCAAATTAGGAAGATGAGATACATAGATTGATCCAAGACACATTTGCTCCAATGGATGAGGACAACCAGGATTATAGTCATGAGGTTGATCCTCTACTCGAGAAGTCACGTCAACCTCTTTATGAAGGCTCAACAACAAATATTTTATCTGCTATATTGTTGTTGGTGAACCTGAAGATTTTGAATGGTTTATCAAACACATGTCTCACACAGATACTAAGGTATTTAATTTGTTAATTATTTATGCTTGCATGTTCACAAATACTTAAAACGTTCAATTTTTCCCTATATTGTTATTGTTTTATAATTTGTAAATTAGTATATTAGATGATATATTGATGATCAATATTGTTTACATTGACTTATTGTTTAGAATTTTGTAGATTGTTAGGTGATGTTCTACTACCGACGTCAAATATTTTGCCACGCACATATCGAGAAATACCCGTGATTATGAAAGAAATTGGTGGACTGTCAGGCTATTGATGTATGTCCTAATGATCATATCATATATTATGGACAATATGCATTAGAAAATGAATGCCTGCAATGTCAAATAAGTAGATATCAAACCGATAAAGCGTCAAAGAAGGTGTCTCACAAAGTTCTTCATTATATTCCGATAATTCCACGTTTCCAGCGGTTGTTTAGGTGCCAAAGTATAGCACAGTTTATGGATTTCCATGAAAAGAACAGAAGTCGAGACGATGTTCTTCGAATGCTTGCAGATGGTTCTGCATTGAACTACATCGAATAAAAGTGGCCAATTTTTAAAGAAGAACCTCGTAATGTTAGACTTTTGTTGGCAACTGATGGTGTCAATCCATTTGGAGAGCTTCGTTCTACGTACTCAGTGTAGCCTATTTTTGTTATAAACAATAACCTTCTTCCTTGGATGTCGATCAAGAGAGAGCACACAATGTTGGCAATGATTTTTCCAGGTATTTAATTATCTTTTATTTGCTTTAAAGCATGACAAAATATTTCATTTCTTTGTTTCGTGCATGGTAATTATTTCTTTTATATATCACGACATCTAGATAAGTATAATTAATCATGCATTAGGTTGAACCAATCAGGTAGGTACTAGGTTAAAGATATGAATGCATATATTGAGCCTCTCATCGATGAGTTGTTGAAGTTATGGGTTGGCATCACTATGTATGACATCTCTAGACCAATAGGGCAAAGATGATTTCAATTCCATGGAATACTATCATGGACAATTCATGATGCTCCTGGGTTAACAC
>ML803878.1:209900-238924 GCA_009831015.1 Picea engelmannii | reverse complement strand
AATTCAGTAAATATTTCTTGGGTGGCACGCTCTACAAGGTTGCTCTCTAGAATAAGCCATAATTCAACAAGGTGTGTCGTTGTTTCCATAAATCCTTTTCTGAGAGGTTCCAAGTAGTGAAACCTGGATGAATTGCATAAAAAACACTAAGTAACATTGTATATCAATTTCATATCTTTATTCATTACATGTACAAAGTTATGATTATTTCAATTTAGGGTTGTTGACTAATCCAAAACTAGTCTTGTGAGACTAAAGAAACGTTTGATGAAAATGCTAGTCTCTTGTTGTTAAAGTTAAGGAAGGTTTGTAGGTATGTGATAATATACACCGGGTCTATTACAAAGTTAAAAATCATATTTGGATGATGAAATTGATGAGGGATTTTGGTTGAGGTACAAGTTGGGTACATGGTTGAGACAAGAAGTTGATGAGTTGGCACATACACGAGGTGTATAGTTGATGATGTTGGTACATATTGATGAGTCATAGTTTATGAGTACTTGAGACATGATTGGTACATACTTGGTACATGGTTGGTTGCACTTGTTTATGGTATAGGTTGATTACAGATTGTTTGGTATAGGTTGGTACATGATTGATGCACTTGTTTATGGTAGAGGTTGATTACAGGTTGAGGTACAAGTTGATGCATGGTTCAGGTTTATTGGTACATGTTTATAGCGGTATATCTCACAGTGATAGTGTGACAGTGGTTCCATCATTCTACTTCTACTTCAAGGAGGTTGGACGGGGTAAGGACAGGTGGTTGTATCCACCTTCCGGTTGTAGCCAGAGAACATAGGGGGTTGTAGCCTCCTTCTGGTTGTAGACAAAGAATTGGGGAGTTGGAGGTTCTCTTAGGTTGTATCCTGAGAAGATAGGGGCTTGGAACCTCCTTCCAGTTGCAGCTGGAAAACAAAGGAAGTTGGTGCTTCCAATGAATGTAATTCTTCAAGACATATAAGATAAATCATTCTGTGGTTTTCTCCTGATTTGGGTTTCCATGTAAAACACTGGTGTACTGTGTATGTGTGTGATTGTTCATTTCTTATTGCTCATTATTCGATAATAATTCTATATTTATATAACACTTGGATTATTTGGAGAAAAAAGATTATAATTATGTTATTACTGATTCACCCCCCCTCTTAGTAATCCAACAATTGGTATTAGGGAAGGTTTCTTCAAAAATCAGTTTAACCATTAAAAGGTAGATCATGGAGATTACCAACCCATATAAAAATGGAATACCACACTTTGATGGACATAATTATGCTTTTTGGAACATAATGATGAAGACATATATACAAGCACAGGGGTTTGAAATTTGGCAATCAATTGTAGATGGATACATAGTACCACCAGTTCCCCCAACAAATGACAAATCAATGAAACTTGGTTAGAATAATTACAAAGCTACAAATGCAGTTTTGAATGGTCTCAGTGAAATATTATTCACCAAAGTTTCACATTGTAAATCTGCCAAAGAGATTTGGGACAAGCTTCAAAATATTTATGAAGGAGATACAAAAGTCAAAGAAGAAAAACTTCAAACTTACAGAGGTCAGTTCAAACAACTAAAAATGAAGGAAGATGAGAATATTGCAGCCTACTTCTTAAGCATTGATGAAACAATGAATGCAATCATAGTATTGGGAGAAGAAATGAAAGAATTTGTAATTTTTCAAAAGGTACTAAGATCTCTTCCTATGAGATTCAACCCTAAGATATCAACACTAGAAGAAATATCGGATCTAAACTCAATAAGCATGGATGAACTGCATGGAATCTTCACAGCATATGAAATGAGAACTGAATAGGAAAATCCGTATGTAAAAGAAGCAACCTTCAAAGCATCGAAAAGATCAAAGAAAAATAAAAAAGAACAAGAAAAATATAGCAGCAACAATGACGTCTCAGAAGATGATGAAGAAGTGGCCAACTTTGTCAAAATACTGAAAAAGGGAACCAATGGTAGGTATAGAGGTAAGCTTCCTTTAATTTGTTTTAATTGTGATGGTATTGATCATTTTTCTAACAAATGTCCTCATAAGAAAAAGATAAATGATGAAGGTTACTCAAAATAAAAACACACATATAAAGGAAAAATAACTACAAAGAAAGATTTCAAGAAAAGCTTATGCATCAAAGAAGACATCTCATCATCAGATGAAGATGAAATCAATGACAACGAGACAAGAATAGTTCTATTCATGCCAGTAAACGATTTTGACAAAGAAGACTCTGAATAAGAATATGAAGAATTCGAAGAAGGATATGAAGAAGTCGAAGACGAAATTGAAGAGGAAGAAGTTGAATATCGAGAAGAATTCATGTGTTCCATAGAAGTTATCAGAAGAGAAAAGAAGAAAAACAAGAAACTACAAGCAGAACTAGACAAGAAAAAGGACACTCGAGAACTAGAACAAATGATCACAAGATTGAAGGTTCAAATAGAAGAAGATAAAATAATTGAAAAAGCACTCAAATAAAAACTAGAAGAAAAGGTCAAGATCATTGGAAACTTGGAAGAAGAGATTGTCACACTAAGAAAATATATTCAAAAGAAAAATATGCAGAATATCTCAAAAGTTCTAGATGACATTATCAACAGTCAAAAATCTCAACTTGACAAGTCTAGACTTGGATACAATTAGACAGAAAGGGATCAAGCTCCAAAACAACAGAGCAAGAAACAAATCCAAAAAAATATGCATAAACAATCAAAGGGGATAGGAATATGTACAAGGAATATTATAGGGACACTCCTCCACCGAGAAGATTCAGATTTCATAATCAACAACAAACAAGTAGGTCTCAAGATGAAAAAGGATTCATAAGATCACCTTCTTTCAGAATATCTTCAACTCCCAGGTATCAAACTATATTTTTTGGTTTATGTTATGCATGTAATAATTTTGGACATAAAGTTGTGAATTGAAGAGCTAACAACAGAAACAATAACAACTTTGAGAGTCATACACAAATGGGTTACTCAAGAAGACCTAGTGAAACACAAAGAAGAAGTAACAACAGGTTTGAATCTTTGAGCACTGAAGTGGAATTTTACAAATGTAACAATTTTGGACATGTGGCCAAAAATTGCAGAATAACAATCCCTCCTAAAGAACCTCAACAGAATAACAATAGTCACAGACAAGAACCTCATAAAACGACATGGATAAGAAAACAAGATCAATATAGAAATGAAGAATGCACAACCTCTCTACAAGATAATCAGAAGAAACACGGTTGGTATCTTGACAATGGGTGTTCAAAACACATGACAGGTGATAGAGACAAATTTCTTACATTGCAAAAGGAAAGAAATGGATCAGTCTCCTTCGGAAATGATAATTCAACCAAAATCATTAGAGAAGGCACAGTCTGAATTGGGAACAAGAATAAAAAGTCACAAAATGTTCTATTGGTAGAAGATATGAAACATAATCTTCTAAGTGTGAGTCAAATGTGTGACCAAGGTCATAAAGTTACTTTCAATTCACAAAAGTGTGAGATAAGAAGAGAAGTTTGAGGGAAATTGGTTGGTACAGCTGCAAGAACTTCAAACAACATATATTTGTTAAGTGAAATTGGAAATGAAAAGTGTTATCTAGGAAAGGAAGATGAAAGTTGGCTATGCCACAAAAGAATGGGTCACATGCATTTTGATAACCTTGTCAAAGTCAACAAAAGAGAAGCAGTCAGAGAAATGCCCCAGATCACGAAACCAACCAACACTTTATGCAAGCATTGTCAACAAGGAAAACAAACAAAGACCGAGTTCAAATCAAAGGAATATTCAACAACAAGACCACTTCAAATTGTGCATACTGATCTAGTTGGACCAACTACAACAAAGGGATTAAAAGGTGAGAGATACTTTATGTTATTAGTTGATGATTATACAAGAATGACTGCAATTTTCTTTCTCAAGAACAAGTCGGAAGCTTTTGAAAACTTCAATATCTACAAGGAAATGGTTGAAAATGAGATGGATTCAAGACTAAAATCCTTGAGATATGATAATGGAGGAGAGTTCACTTCAAAGGAATTTATGGAATACTGCATCAGTCATGGAATACAAAGGAAATTCTTCATTGCTAGGACACCTCAACAGAATGGAGTTGTTGAAAGAAAGAACAGGACAATATAGGAAATGGCTCGAACGATGCTAATGTATTCCAAATTGATAGATATATTTTGGACACAGGAAGTGCATACAACATTTCACATTAAAAATAGAGTAATGCTCAGAAACAACATTGATAAAACTCCATACGAGCTATGGAAAGGAAGACCAACAAATGTGAATCACTTTAGAGTTTTTGGAAGCAAATTCTACATCAAAAGAAAATATGGAAGAATGGGAAAGTTTGACTCTCGTGTGGACAAAGGATTAATTGTTGGTTACTCAAGTACAAGGAAATCATACAAGTGTTACAATCTAATATTGAACAAAGTTGTGGAAAGCATCAACGTAACAATTGATGAAATAGACAAACCATAATCAAACGAAGAATAAAACAAATCAATGGAACAAATTTTCGAAGAAGAAGAAGAAGATGAAGTAGAAGAGGAATATGAAGAGAATCCAACAGAAACAAAAGAGAAAGTTTGGAAAGTATCTCCAAAGACACCTAGCAAACAAGTACAGAAGAATCATCCTTCAGATCAGATTATTGGAAACAAAGATGCAGAAGTTGAGACTAGAAGAAAAATCCGTTCACCAGAATAAACACACCTAGCACTCTTATCTACAATTGAACCAAACTATTTTGAAGAAGCCAACAAGGATGAATTTTGGAATAAGGACATGAATGAAGAATTGGATAAAATAGAGAAAAATGACACTTGGGAACTAGTTCCAAGACCAAAGAATAAGAATGTGATTGGTACAAAAAGGGTTTTCAGGAATAAATTAAATGAATGTGGACAAGTTACAAGGAACAAAGATATATTGGTATGTAAAGGATATGCACAGATTGAAGGAATCGACTTTGAAGAGACATTTTCCCCAGTTGCCAGAATGGAAGCAATCCGGTTGCTTTTAGCCTATGTATGCTCCAAAAATGTTAAATTATATTAGATGGACGTAAAATCATCTTTTCTGAATGGGGAACTTGAAGAAGAAGTCTACATTGAACAACCAAAAGGATTTCAGTTGTTAGAGAATGGAGATTATGTGTGTATATATTAAAGAAGGCTTTGTATGGTCTAAAACAGGCTCCTAGAGCATGGTACTCTAGACTATATAAGTATCTGTGGTAGGCAGGGTTCATAAAAGGAAGTGTAGACAACAACCTCTACATGAAGGTAAGTGAAGGTAATATTTTATTAATTGAAGTTTATGTTGATGATATTATTTTTGGTAGAGATGATGACAGGTTAAGCCATAAATTTGCAAAAGATATGCATAATGAATTTGAAATGTCATTACTTGGAGAACTATCCTTCTTTTTGGGACTTTAGATACGTCAAAACAACCAAGGAATATTTATTTATCAAACCAAGTATATCATAGAAATTCTAAAGAGGTTCGGAATAGAATATTGCAAACTAGTTATCACTCCCATGCAAACCAGTTGCAAGTTGAGCAAAGATGATTCGAAGTCTATAGATCAGAGGAAGTATAGGTCAATGATTGGCAACCTACTATATGTGACAACATCCAGACTAGATGTAATGCAGGCAGTTGGAAAGGTGGCACGATTTCAATAAACACCAAAGGAGTCACATGCGTTAGTAGTGAAGAGGATTTTCAGATATCTCAAAGGAATAGAATAGTTTGGATTATGGTATCCAAAAGGAAAGGATCTATCACTTATTTCCTACACAAATGCAGATTGGGCAGGTTGTATTGATGATCGACGAAGAACCAGTGGAGAAACGTTCTACTTGGGTGAGTGTTTAGTATCATGGCTAAGCAAGAAACAATCATTAGTATTTTTATCTACAACCAAGGTGGAGTATATTGCAGCAATAGCATGTTGTACATAGGTTCTTTGGAAGAAACAAACTCTGATAGATATACAGGTTGAGTATGATGAGCCCATTCCAATATATTGTGATAATACAAGTGCCATTAGTATATCGAATAACCCACTGATGCACTCCAAGACAAAACACATTCCAATAAAGTATCACTTTCTACGGGAGCAGGTTTCAGAAAAGAACATTAGAGTTGAGTATGTGGGCACAAAAGAACAAGTGGAAGACATCTTCACAAAACCACTTCCAAAAGAATCCTTTGAATATCTTCGCCAGAGACTTGGAGTTATTTCTACTCCAAAATGAATGCTTATCTTATATGTCTTATATTTACAGGAGGAAGCACCATAAGAGGACAATTCAGTAAGGGGGAGCAACCCCAGATGGAAAGATACCTTTACCATTGATGACAAAGGGGGAGAGATTTATCAAATGTAGAGGACAAAGTCAAAGGAAAGAGGCATGGTTCCAGGGGGAGCATGAGTGATATGATTTCAGTATTGCATCAGAGTGTTGCCATCAATGCCAAAGGGGGAGATTGTTGATTAAGGTTGGTTGTCATTGATGTCAACCCTTGAAGAAAGCCCCGTAGCACAAAGGTTGGGTAATGGACCCAATATTGTTTGATGTAAATATGAATCATTATTTTCTTTTCATGGTTGATAATAATTATAAATGGATGAACTCCAAAGTGGTCCCCTTATGGTGAAATCCCTCACGGGAAGACGCTTTACGGATTGAATTATCCTAGAAGTATGGTTAGAGAACCCATGCTTATTTGTGGAATAATGAGATGAACTCCAGTGAATTTGTTAGTGAAACTATCCTATATAGATATTTCTTATCATTCCATTTTCGGTGGTATGTGGAACGTCACATAACTCCTCACGGTTAGAGAGTTATAGCCATGAGAAGTTGGAGAACCCAGGTTTGGGTAATGGACCCAAGTTTGTTTGATGGATAAAATTATGAGTTTTGATATATTTTTAGGTAATACTATTCTATATGAATAGTACATGTCATTCCATTTCTAGTGGTATGTGGAACGTCACATAACTCCTCACGGTTTGAGAGTTATGGCCTTACGAAGTTGGAGGACCCTCATATGTCATCTAGAAGCCCCAAAAGGTCAAAGTAGTGAAAGTGGTTTAAGATATTTTAAAAGGTAAATAATAAATTGAAGTGATGAGTGTACTATAATTTAAAGTGAATAAAAAATAAATTGATTCAATAATAAATTTAATGGAGAAATTAGAAGTGGGTTAACCCTAAAATAAGGAAAGTGGGCAAAGTGACCTAGAATACGTTTTTAAGGAAGTTACTTGGAGAGTATAAATAAGAGGCAATGATCTCTCATTTAAGAAAAAATTGATCATATTGAACACCTATAGGTTTCTAAGGTAACCAAAGGATATCTAAGCCAAATTTCTAAGGAAAGTGAAGAAAAGAAGGTTGGAATTCAAGGAAGGATAAATTCTTTTGATGATGCTTTCTAAGGTATGTTTGTTTTGAGGTCATCTCACCATTTTTGCAATAAATTTTTTGTAAAATGATTCAGACTGTGAAATTTCTATGCCAATGAGGAGACATATCCAAGTATCTATGGTAAACAATTCATCTTGTGGGTCTTTTTATTTTTTGAGTTACACTCCGTGGAAAATAGTGTTTGTGGCTAGTCTTGAAACTAGTCAAAAACAAGTGTTTCGGGTAAAAACATCATAACTTATTCATAAAAGATCCAAATTTAGTAAGAAAAAATGTGTTGGTTATAGTACCATATTTAGTATTCTGTGTAATAGTTTTATATCAATTCAACAAATATTCCGTGCGGTTTACGCTCTACAAGGTTTCTCTCTAGAATAAGCTAGAATTCAACAAAGTGTGCCATTTTTTCCATAACTCCTTTTCTGAGAGGTTTCAAGTAGTGAAACCTGGAGGAATTCCATAAAACACAATGAAGAACATTGTGTATCATTTTTAGATATTTATTCATTACAGGTAGAAAGTTATGATTATTTCAAGTTAGGGTTGTTGACTAATCCAAAACTAGTCTTGTGAGACTAAAGAAACATTTGATGAAAATGATAGTCCCTTGTTTTTAAAGTTAAGGAAGGTTTGTAGGTATGTGATCATATACACCAGGTATATTACAAAGTTACAAATCATATTTGGATGATTAAATTGATGAGGGATTTTGGTTGAGGTACAAGTTGGGTACATGGTTGAGACAAGTAGTTGATGAGTTGGCACATACACAAGGTGTATAGTTGATGATGTTGGTACATATTGATGAGTCGTAGTTGATGAGTACTTGAAATATCATTGGTACATACTTGGTTTCACTTGTTTATGGTACAGGTTGATTAAATATTGTTTGGTACAGTTTGGTGCATGGTTGATGCACTTGTTTATGGTACAGGTTGATTACAGGTTGAGGTACAGGTTGATGCATGGTTCAGTTTTATTGGTACATGTTTACATCGGTATATATCACAGTGATAGTGTGATAGTGGTGTTGAAAAGTCAACATGAAACATGTGTCTAATTTACTTTTCCCTTAAATAAATTGGACAATAAATATTAATCTATTATCTCATTTATAACTGAGTGATTTGGAGTTGTAACAGAATTATAAGTGTGGTTAAGTGAGTTAAGATTATTTGTACTATTTGTAACTAAACTTGTACTAGTGAGAGTTCAGTGAATTAATTATTCATTAATTCACAATCAATGAACTCATATGCAACTGAAGATTCACCACGGTTAACTACATGCATGTCAGATCTAGTGGAGACCCGGTTGAGATAACAGGTGAAAGGGATAGTTTGGATATCAATTGTGATTTGAGTGAAGTGCACTCATGTAATCACACATGCAGTGGATATGCTTATGAGCATGTGAAAACTAGGCAATTCGATTTCGGTTGTGAGAATTCGATTTGCAGGGATTGTGTAGAGGAGGCAGGCTGTATGGAGACAGAAATTGGCACATGTATTTGCTGAGTTTTGTATGACAGTGTGAGACGATTGTATTGTACTGAGAGATCTTATATTAGAGTTTTGTATGATATTGTTTCATGATCCATGATATACATAATATATGATAGTGGGGTTTTTAGCTTTACGCTTTCCTAGTAAAACTTTTGTGTTATGTGTTCTTGATATTTCACTTTGTGATCATGGTTTAATTTCCGCAAGAATATTAGTAGAAGTGATTTTGTATTTAACAATGGCATATAATTGTTAGATCAGGAAAATCACAGGAAATACTTAATTTGTATTTAAATTTCTACATGGTATCAGAGCCACGGAGCTACAGAAGTGAGGTGCAAAAATAATAGTATTTTTGCAGGTCCTGTCTTTGGAAGGGTGCAAACCTTAGTACTGGAAACTACGCATAATTCTCAAAGAAAAAATTATTGCACCCTACTCAAAAGAGAGGTGTGAACTTCATCAATATTCTCGTAGGATTCTTAAAGGAGAGGTGCAGACCTCCCTCACCCCACTGTGCATTATAGTGTGAACTTCCTTGTGATTTTCGCAGGCTGTACACTGGTAGGGTGCAAACTTCCTCCAAGAGTTCGCAAGCTAGACACTGGTAGGGTGAGAAATTCCCTCAGGCTGCTCTCAAGTGGGGTGCGAACCTCCCAGGGAAAGAGATATTGCAAAAATTGAGTTTGTGTTTGGATAAAATTCAAATTTGCATGATTTTCTTGGTGCGACAGTTGATTCAAGATTGAAATGTCCTTCATTGGCTTGAGGTTGGAGTATGAAATCCAGGGTAGATAGAACTCATTTGTTGGAAGGACAGGATGGAAGAAGTACTCAAAGACAATGGCTTGAAGGAATACATTGACAAAGATGTTCCTAAGATGGATGTGACAGACACTACAAATCTTGATTCATTGCAAAAGAAAGCGACAAAGGCAAGGAGGATTCTGTTGGAGGGAGTATGAGACCACATAGTCTCAAGTGTCCATGGGAAAACCACACCACATGCAATGTGGAAGGTTTTGATAGATCTGTTCCAAAACAACAACGACCATAGGAAATTGGCACTCAAAGATAAACTTAGGAAGATCAAGATGGAGAAGGGCGACTCCATTCCAAAATATCTCACAAAGTTTGTCCAATGTCAGGATGAGATTGTAAGTGTGGGAATAACAATCGTTGCTGATGATTTGGTGAGCTTGGCTCTCCTAGTACTTCCCAAGAGTTGGCACAGTTATCAAGACTCTATCAATGGAAGGGAGAAATTTCCAGATTGGGAATGAATATGGTCAGATCTAGTGCAAGAGGAGTTCAGGAGGAACACCAAAGATGGATCTTCATCAAAGCGTGATGATGAAGAGGATTGTGCTTTGACTACCAAGGCAAGGAAAGGGAAAGGGAAGAAATTCCATTCAAAATCTGAGTCTAAAGTCAAGAAGTTGGATTTGTCCAAAGTGAAGTGTTTTCAATGTCACAAACATGGGCAGCTCGCTACTAAATGTTTGCATAAGAGGAAGAACAAGATGGTTGCTAGAGCTGCAACTGGTGAGGCTCTTATCTCACAATTTGAACTTGACTTCTCTTTGATTGCATGCATGGCTTCAGGTGCATCGAGATCGGTGTGGTATTTTTATAGTGGCACTTCCTACCACATGACGAGAGCTAAAGAGTCTTTCAGTGACTTGGAGGAGAAAGATATCAGAATTCCTATAGAGATGGGAGACGATGGATGATACAATGTGACTGGTATTAGTACCATTACTTTTCAGAGGGAGTTAGGTAAACCATTTCAATTGAAAAATGTTATGCATGTTTCAGGTCTGAAGAAAAACTTGGTCTCAGTCGCAACGTTGGAGAACAGAGGCTATGATGTTGTTTTTAGCGGTGGAAACACCTACTTGCGACATAAAGAAACAGGTCAAGTCAAGAATATAGGGATTCAAGTTAAGAATATCTACATGATGGAGGTAGATGGCTGCAGTGCAATGGTGGGAAAGGCAAAAAAAGTGGTGAGCCAAGATGAGGGTGAATTATGGCATAAGTGATTGGGCCACCTTCATCATGGAGCCTTGAAGATCATGCAACAAATATATGCTGGACTTCCAAGGGGAACACTTGCTCAGTTAGATCAGTGCAAGGGGTGCACCTTGGGGAAGTATGTAAAGTCCACCTTTCATGAAAAGGAGAAGCGTGCTTCGGTGATCCTGGAGAGAATTCACAAAGATGTGTGTGGACCATTCTCAGTTGCTTCAACAACAAAACATGGTATTATGTTATTTTTGTTGATGACTTTTCTCGTAAATGCCGGATATTGTTCATGCAGAAGAAGGATCAAACATTCCCAAAGTTTAGTGAGTTTAAAGCATTGGTGGAGAAAGAGTTTGCGAAGCAAGTGAAGGATCTAAGGAGTGATAATGGTGGAGAATACATCTATAATGAATTCAAATACTTCTGCAATAGAGAATTAATTTGAAGAGAACTCATAGCGCCTCATAACCAACATCAAAATGGGGTCGCGAAGAGGAAGAACAGAACGATCATAGGTGCAGCACAAGCGATGTTGCATGATTAGGGCCTACCAATGCATTTGTGGGTAGAAGCATGAAATACTGTGGTTTATGTGAAAAACCATTGTCCTCATAGAGTACTTGGCATGAATACACCTGAAGAAGCTTTCACTAGTAAGAAACCTGATGTTTCTCATTTAAATTTTTTTGGCTCATCTGTTTTTGTGAATGTGAACAAGGATGCTAGGAAAAAGATGGAACCGACTGCTAAAGTTGGGATATTTGTGGGGTACAAAGAAACACCCCATAATTATCGTGTATATTTTCTAAATAGTAAGATGACTATTATGCGATGGGATATAAAATTCGATGAGGGGAAATCCATGCGGTTGTCGCTTGAGAGGGAGCTAGACTTGCATGCATAAGAGGAATTGTTGGTTCCCAAATATGAGTATCAAGATGTGGATCAGCCACATGAGGAGGTTCATGGAGTGGAAGAAACCACTCAAGAAGAGCCATCATCAGAAATGGCAGAAAGTGCACCATGGAAGCTGACAGATAGAGACTAGATGATGCACAGAATGTAGGAGCCCCTACTTCACAATGCAGATAGAGACAATCTCCTGATTGATTTACTGGATACATGGATCTCATGAGAAAATGTATTGTGACTAAACCATATTCCTTTCAGGAAGCAGTGCAGGATCCCACTTGGGTTGATGCTATGGTAGAGGAGTATGACTCCATTGTCAAAAATAGTGCATGGGAAATTGTCTCAAGACCGGTCGACAAATCAGTGGTAGGTTTGAGATGGATCTAAAAGGTAAAGCAAGATGATGATGGGAGTGTGGAGAAATATAAGGCCAATTTTGTGGCTCGGGGATTCTCATAGATCGAGGGGATACATTATGATGAGACATTTTCACCTGTCACAAGGTAATCTACCATAAGATCCATCCTTGCACTCTCAGTGCAGATGGGCTAACGCATTCATCAGATGGATGTAAAAACTGTGTTTCTCAATGGGATCATTGAGGAAGAAATGTACATTGAACAACCAGAAGGTTTCAAGACCTTTGACAGGGATTCACATGTGTGAAGATTCAAGAGAGAAATGTATGGGCTGAAGCAAGCACCCTGTGCTTGGTACACTTGGATAGACAACTATTTCACCAGATTGGGCTTCACCAAAAGTAAAGCGGATGCAAACCTATACCAAATTGTTGTGGAGGGTAAGATTTTAATCATTGTGATTTATGTTGATGATTTAATACTGATTGGTGATGAGAAACTAATACACTCATGCAATGAGGACCTTGCAAAGGAGTTCGAGATGAAGGATTTGGGCCTTCTTCATTATTTCCTTGGATTGGAAATATGGCAACGAGATGGTGAAATTTTTGTGTCTCAAGGAAAGTATGCAAGGGAGATACTAGGTAAGTTTCACATGGAGGGATTCAAACCCATGGATACTCCTCTTCCAGGAAACTGGAGGAAAGAGGATGCTACTTCTGGAGAGGTAGTGGATGCTACTGTCTATCGAAAGTTAGTGAGTTCAGTAATGTATTTAGTGAAAATGAGACCAAACATTTTCTATGCAGTTAACTAGCTAAGTCAAGTGATGGTTAAGCCTACCAAACTCTTTTGGAAGGCGGGTAAGCATGTACTGAGATATCTGAAGGGCACATGTGACTATGGATTATGGTACAGATAGACAGATGAAGTGAAGTTGCATGGCTTCATGGATGTAGATTGGGCGGGCAACCCAACGGATGGAAAGAGCACATAAGGGGGGATATTTAGTATCAGATATATAGTTGTTTCTTGGTACAACAAGAAACAAATATCTGTGGCACTCAGTTCAGCGGAAGTGGAATACATGGCAGCAAGTCAAGCTGCATGTGAGGTTATCTGGATGAGAAAGATCTTGGTTGGTTTGTTTGGTTCTCATTTAGATCCGACAATGATTTATTGTGATAATCATAGTTTCATTAAACTCTTGATTAATCCTATGTTTCATGACATATCTAAGCATATCGATATCCGATATCATCATCTCAAAGATTGTGTGCAATGAAATATCATGTTTCTTCAATAAATTCCTATGGAAGATCAGGATGTAGACATTCTGACGAAGGCACTCACCAAGAGAAAATTCGAATATCATAGAGACAAGATTGGGGTGAAGGATAATCCCTTTCTTGTTGAGAGGGAGTGTTGAAAAGTCAACAAGAAACACATGTCTAATTTACTTTTCCCTTAAATAAATTGGACAATAATATTAATCTATTATCTCATTTATAACTGAGTGATTTGGAGTTGTAACATAATTATAAGTGTAGTTAAGTGAGTTAAGCTTAGTTGTACTAGTTGTAACTAAACTTGCACTAGTGAGAGTTCAGTGAATTAATTATTCATTAATTCACAATCAATGAACTCACATGCAACTGAAGATTCACTACGATTAACTACATGCATGTCAGATTCAGTGGAGACCCAGTTGAGATAACAGGTGAAAGAGACAATTTGGCTATTAGTTGTGATTTGAGTGAAGTGCACTCATGCAATCACACATGCAATGGATATGCTTATCAGCATGTACAAACTAGGAAATTCAATTTCAGTTGTGAGAATTTGATTTACGGGGATTGTGAAGAGGAGGCAGGCTGTCTGGCGACAGAAATTGGCACATGTATTTGCTGAGTTTTGTATGACAGTGTGAGACGATTGTATTGTACTGAGAGATCTTGGATTAGAGTTTTGTATGAGATTGTTTCATGATCCATGATATGCATAATATATGATAGTGGGGTTTTTATCTTTACACTTTCCTCATAAAACTTATGTGTTATGTGTTCTTGATATTTCACTTTGTGATCGTGGTTTAATTTCCGTAAGAATATTAGTAGAAGTGATTATGTATTTAACAGTGGCATATAATTGTTAGATCAAGAGAATCGTAGGAAATACTTAATTTGTATTGAAATTTCTACAAGTGGTTCCATCATTATACTTCTACTTCAGGGAAATTGGACGGGGCAAGGGCAGGTGGTTGTACCCACCTTCCGGTTGTAGTTGGAGAACATAGGGGGTTGTAGCCTCCTTTTGGTTTTAGCCAGAGAATTGGGGATTTGGAGCTTCCCTCGGGTTGTAGCCCGAGAAACTAGGGGGTTGGAGCCTCCTTCCAGTTGCAGCTGGATAAGAAAGGAAGTTGGTGCTTCCAATGAATGTAATTCTTCAAGACATATAAGATAAAGCATTCAGTGGTTTTCTCCCGATTTGGGTTTCCACGTAAAACACTGGTGTATTGTGTATGTGTGTGATTGTTCATTTCCTATTGCTCATTATTGGATAATAATTCTACATTGATATAAAACTTGGATTATTTGGAGAAAAAGGATTATAATTACACTATTACTGATTCAACCCCCCTCATAGTAATCCAACAATTTTGATGTGGTGGTCGAATGGAAAATATAGGATGAATATTCTCCTTCAAATTTACCCAAATATAATGAAAGTAGAAGGGTAAGCCACAAGTAATGTTGGATACATGGAAATCCTCTTGTGAGGATGTCAAAGAAATAGTGAAGATCACCAATAAATCTTGCTTCAGGCTATGGAATTCAACAAATAATATCTTGAGGAAATTTGACATGCCAAACATGGATGAGTTATACCAATCAATGCCTAGAAATATGAGAATAGTAGAGGTGGAACATAACATATATTAGTGTAAGTAGGTCATAGAGAAATTAACTAAAACAAACAAAGAAGTTCCAAATAACTAGATTATAAAGCCAATGAAGTTGGCCACCCTAGTAGATGATTACATCAAAGGAATTCAAAGGGACTTGAAATGAGAAGTGGCTGAAAGAATCTATGATGGAGAATTAAAAAATGACAAAAGGTATCTAGATGAGGTCGAAAACATCTCCAAAAATTTCGACTTATGGACTTCATACAGAGAGAATTTGGCTATGAAAGGGTCTTGCTAAATTTTGTTTATAATTTTTTCATATGCATTAATAAAAATGTAAACGTAGTTTGAAATGTATAATAGGAAAAATGATATCAATTGAACTAGTTGCACTGTAATGTTAATAGAACATGAATGATATTTCTTATTCTATAAAATAAACACCATTGTATGAGAACGAGAATTTTTCCAGTTGTCTGATGGCCATACTCTTATCTCATTAATAAAAAGAAAAAGGTTAATTTTGGACCATCAATGGTGTTCAATTGTCTATGGGACTTCTCTACACGTACAATTAATTAATGAGTTCATTGAATGATATTTCATATGAATTTTTTGTGTTTGTTGTTCAAGAAAATTGTATGTTTGTGGTTACTTATAGATACAATGATAGTGTTATAGGTGTAGATAATAACTATTTATGATTTGCATTAGTTTCATTATTGTTTAAACTTACTTCTTTCCACATGAATTTTTTTTGTAACAAGAAATAATATCTAATACTATGTCTATTTTATAGGAATCCTCCTTGTCAGGATAGGTTTGTAACGTCCCCACTATAATCCCTAATTTAATTAATGCTTAATGTAGACATAATGTGTGGTTATGGACAAACAATGTATATGTAAATTGTATTTTTGAATTTTGATTAAAAAAAAGCGATGCCAGTTGTTGGGGGATATGGATGAAGATGGGGGATTAATTAATCCAAAAGAGAGGGGAGGGTTTAGGAGAATTTGTAGGAGAAGGATCCAAAGGGGAATTACCCATGTCTATTAATTCCACCCACAATCTTGAATTTTATTATCAATATGTATTAAATTCTATTTTTTGATTGAGTGTCCCCAAATCCAATCATTTAATGCATGTAAGAAGGTGGGTGTGAGAAGTCACGTCCCATAGTTGTTGGGAGCATGGGGGATAAATACAATCATCTTGGGGAATTGCATGAGTCAAACAAGAAATCCAAAGGAGAGGAAATTCATATGGGCATGGACAACAATTTTAGACAGTGAATGTTTTTGCATGAACAAAAACCAGAGAGTAAGAAAGAGAGCTTGGAGCTGGAGAAACCATGGAGGGTGAATTTTGGAGCATGTTAGAGAATGTTTGGAGCATTTGGAGCTAAATATTTAAGATCTAGGTATTCATGACTGAAGAGTGAACTACCATGTGAGTTTCATTGTAACAACAAGTGGTTGTTGTTGTTTGGTGATATTTTTCCCGACAATGAATTCCCTTGAGTTCCTAGTAGATATATTGCTAGTTACTTGTGAAGGAGAGACCCTGCTAAAAAAATGAGACACACGAGGGAAAAATATCAGTGAAGGGGTACATTCCTTTGGTTGGGAAGGTCGATACGAAGAGAGATGGTGGAAAATCAGGATATTTGTAGGAGAATACCAATGATTTTTGGGATTTCTGAGCTGTGACTGGACAGTGAGAGACCTGCCTCTTTTGTGGATTGCTAGACCCAACTCAATGGTGAATTTTGTTTATATTTGGAACAATAGGTCTATGGTTGGGTGGAATTTTCATCCCAAGAAGTTGGTTGTATAATTGAATTAAAAGATAAGTGCTTTATATATTGTATGTGTTATATTTATGATTTAAATTGTTGTGCATCCACTGTGTGTTTAAAAAGTATTTATATGTTGTTGTATTTGAGTTTATTATCTTCATTTCATGTTTATTTTATAATGTTGTAGATGAATCAAGTTAATGGTATAATATGGTAGTTAAATCTGGTTGAAATTCGTACCTGATAAGCTACCGAAAATTAGTTAGTAGGAATTCTTTTAATTTTTTAGTGTTTTCCGCATGTAGTGGACCTCAACTAGTTCGGGGAACCTTACAAGTTAGAAAAAAAATCAGAATAGTTATATTTTATTTTGTTTTAATTAGATATATTTATAATTAGAAATAATTCTTTGGAGGAAAAAATATTTTCCTACATTATTTAATTTAAAATTTTAAGTAGCAACCAGACCCACATAGTGATTAGAACTTGCCATACCAAATGAGAGTGAGTCTAATTGGCACACGTCATCGGGAATTTTCCCTTACTATTTAACACAAGCCATTTTGTCCGGTCAATGAGGTGATCCATTAGTAAATGAGATCAAATTGCATCCTTAAAACCAATAATAAATCATTCATGGAAGTAGGTGTCAGCCATGTCGTCTGTTCGAAAAGAAAGTTACTCAAAAGTAGCGATATATTCTTCCACTATAACAAAATGTTTAATCTTGGTCAAACTATTGATTTTAACCATGTCCAATTAATTATTGCAAATGAATTCTTAATAAAAAATAGAAAATATGCAATGGCGCACACACACATTACTTAATATTTTACCTTGAAAACACAAACCGGAAAACCAACAACATGTTTAGAGATGCACCTCTAATTCTTATTCATACATACAAATACATTGTTTACAATACAATATATAGGATCCCATGGCATCCAAAACACCTAACACATTGACATGGATTAGATTACAATGCTAATTCCTTAACTAGAATTACAAAAGCATGGGATGAAACACCTTGTGCCACAAAACCACCCCCACCAAAGGCGAAAAAATGTCCAAACAATTGGTGAATAAACTCCAGTTTTTTTTTCTCAAGTTATACACCCCCAATAACCCCATTAGGGGTACCTAAATTCATGCAAAAAACATAACACAAAACTAAAATTATCCCACTTATCATTTTCTTTACATACATTGGTCACAATATTTCATGATCAACAATCCAAGGATGAATATCACATTGATTCTCTACACCAAGAGAAATTCTTAGTGCTCATAGATTTTGTTAATGAATTTGCAACACTCTACAAAGTGTCCACCTTCACCAACAACACCTTATTCTCTTAATCCATGTCTTTGAAAAAATGATATTGAACATCGATATGGTTTTTCTTAGAATGATAAGTTGGGTTCGTCTCCAAGAATATTGCACTATGAATTTCAAAATCTATCCTTATATATTTTTGTACCAACCCAATACCTAAACACAATCTTTGTAACCATACTTCTTCCTTTCTCACATGAGTGGCTTCCATATATTTAGATTTTGTAGTTGAGAGTGCCACTACAGACTAAGTTTTTTTCATCCAACTGATTTCTCCTCCAAATAAGTTAAACACATGCCTACTTGTAGATCATTTATAATCCATATCTCCAGCCTAGTTTGCATCAACAAAGCCATGTATGTCCAAAACTCTCTCCAATCCTAGTCTTCCTTGGTAGCATAATCTCTTGTTACAATTTTAGAATTTGTAAATAGAAAAATATCAAATTATGATTTACCAATTATCATAAATAATTTTTTGACAAAAGATTTCTACTTTGCAGCCAAAAAGGAACTGGCATGATGGTTTTAATAATTTCTATTATCATGTTAGTCCTTTCAAAGGAAATCGTTATTAGAAATCCTTTCACGGTAAAAAAATTGTTAGTTAGTCCAATCACATATCTAATTTTCAGGGAATTATATCTTTAAATATTTTAAGACCTATTTCAAAGGTCGCATATCTAATTGCAATGATGTATAACAATTATTTTTTTTCTATTTATATAAAATGAAACTCAGAAGATCATTGTAATTTTTCTGTGCCCCGTTAATTAACCTTTACAGGTTTCTTTACTGCAAGTTTCACAACGTTTTTGTTGTAAGATCCCGAGGAACTGTAGTAAAGAAGCTTATAATGGCTAATTTAGACTAAGAAATCTTCCTTTCTCTGGTGATAATTGAATGACTTTTTTTTTCTGTAAATATTTTCAGTAGCACTGTATATAATTTTTGGATTTTACATGCTTAACTTGTACATGTTTTTGTTTGAGGGTGAAATTGAGTGGATAATAATTTTGAAAATATTGACTGTATTCTTTATTTAATTGAAGTGTTTAGTATTTGATCAGAAAATATTTGAAGTGTTGATTTTGTAGAGTTCCAATGGAGAAATTTCATCCAGAAAACCTGATGGATTTTCTCTCATATGATTGTCTAACATTGTGACTCAATGGCCAAACCAAAGTTCGGGACTGTAAGTTGCGAATTATTATTTTTTACATCATGGTTCCATTTCCAATTTCATGATGCTAGTGTTCTTGTTCATTTAAATATCCCAAAGTCTGAAATCCCGAGAGTCATGGTTACATTTTGAAGGTTATGTTTCCTTTTATCATAATTTTATCATGCAAAGTTCCTTGTTGGGTTTTAAGAGGTTTCTCTTTAAGTTCTTCACATCTCTTATATCCCAAAATTTGATATCTGAGAATTAAGTTAATACACAATTAACTCATAAACAAGTTTTAAATAACCTTTATTAATCCCTAATCATGTTTTAATAACCTTTAAATGTTAATTCTTAATTGTTTCTATTGAAGGGATAATCATATTTATCAGCCTTGGATACATGATTCTCTATTCAATTTTGTTTATCCTTATTGTATCATCTCTACTTATGATTTTAAAAAGGATTTTGTTAATCATATCACGCATTTCATTTTCTAACTTTGAGTCATTGGATTTTTCATTGATATTTAAGGTTAAAAGGATTTATAAAGTCAAACATTATTTACTCTGAGATACTTTTACATTGTTTGTTGAGCCACAAACAATCTCACGATTAACAAAATCCATAAATAGTGGTTCCCTGAAAACACTCTTTATGATTTCCCAATGATCCTTCCCTAGTTTTGACACATATTTTATCAAAATTCCCACTACATGTGCAATGTTCAGTCTTGTATAGACCATTGCATACATAAAACTTCGAATCAAACTAGAATATAGAACAAGGCACATGTCCTCTGATGTAGGAGCATCGCCAACATCAAGTGAGCCAGCGCGGAAGGCAAGAGACAGTTGGACAAGCGCCATAAAAAAATTTTAAATTTACCTTGGGATTGTTGCGCGAACATAAATGTGGAAATTTAATGAAGTGCACTTGTATATTGTAAATGGGCCTTGAGCCTTTATCTCTCATCCTTAGTAAGTAGAAGGCATTTAAAGTAGTTAATGCAGGTAGATAGAATTTAATTCTAGATTAGATAGTTTTAGAGTGCAAGAGGGAAACAGGATATAGACACCCTCATTGTGCATTTGTAACATTATTGATTGAGAATTGAAGCAGAAGAGCATAGGAGAAGCAAAGAGTTGTGTAAGAACACCCATGTACGAACATTTGGATTAATAGAAGGAGATTGATTCAAATTCATGGTTTGTGTTGTTCTCTGTGTATTGATGCTGAATGACATGCTCATGAATGTTTGCTTCCTGTTATACATTTTCTTTATATGCTGTGTATATGATTTCATGTTTGAATTGAAGTCTGAGAGGGAGAAGGAATGAGTTTCAATTGTTTCTCTATTTGAGCCAGAGAATTCCTGGAGGGAGTGCATTTGAAGTTGTCCACAAGGAGTGTGTTGACGAAGGTTCAGATAGGGATAACTTTTGTTCTCATTCACATAGAAGTGTAGTTGAGCATAGGAGCCATGCAAGGAGTGCGCAGGCCGAGTAAAAGTCTTAGGGTTGCGAACCTGAGTGAAGCAAGAGTTGAAGGATTGCTGCTACAGCTGTGCATAGAGTCAAGGATTTTCAACACTCGTAAGTGGTTGAAGATTTGCTGCAAGGAATGCGTGAAAAGGTTTTTTTCTTAAAGGTGTTGAGTCGTGGAAAAGACAAAGGGAAGAAAATCTTTGAAGGATTCGAAGGGAGGAAAGGTTAAGTGCTTTGAAGTTTTAAGAAGGTATTGCAAGTTTGCACGCAGGTGGACAATTTGGTAGAGGAACACTTAGTTCATTTGCAGAAAGCATCAAGGAAGAAAACGGATGGTCGGAATTCTCCGAGAAGAATTCGCGACATCCCGTGAGCCGTTAGATCTCGCGGAGGAGCAGGGGAGATACAGTGAGTATTCCTGAGGGTTTAAGCTTAGGACAAATAGAGCCATTGATCCAAGCCAGCCAGAGCCATTGGATTACTCGCGGAATCACCTATCGAAATTTCGTGAGAGAAGAGTCGAAGATTTGGTAGCAAGGATCGTGAAATCACGATACGTGATATCCCGACAATCAAGGGATAGTGTGGGGCCATAGGAATTGGCGAGTGGATAGGTGGCACAAGTTTTGAAATTTCACAGGGTGAAGTGCCGAAAACATTGCATCAGGATTCGCGATACCGCGAACTCCGAAATGTCAATGGAGTGAAGGCATTGAAAATTCAACTCATGAGTATATCAGAGTTTTGACATATCGGGACTCAGGAGTCGGAGAACCAAGTTGCTCAACATCGCGAGTGTTGAGATCACGATAGAAGAAATCCCAAAAAGGAAAAGAAAAAGGATCAGCGTTGACTTGTATCGGGTTTTGGGGATTCGAGGATCCAATGCTCGACCACTGACCTCGCGAAGTAGTGAAGTCCGATCTGCCGATAAGTAAAGAGAGGGGATCGTGCGAATAGTTATGTGGGTGCAGATTTCCCGATAGGGAAATAGAGGAACGTTAAAGTTCTTCAGGCTGAGTTAAAGGAAAGATCCTGTGAGCGGACGTGCTTGCGAGCGCGTGCTGTGTCAGTTTGGTATCAGAGCACAGAAAGGTTCTTTTCTTTCTGTAGCAGAGAAAGAAGAATTCACCATGCCACCCAGGAGAAGGGATATGCAGTCACCCAATCCATAGGATAGGGGAATGCTGAGAAGAAGAGGCAGGCAGGTAACAGATCCAGTTATGGAGAGACAAATGCGTGATCTACGAGCCAGACTCGAAGACATAGAGACAACACAAAGATGCACAGTCAGTTTTGGGGATCTTAGTGATTACGAGAGTGAGATTGAGGCTGAACATGAAGAAGAAGTTGCATCTGAAGAAGCATCAAACGAGTGTTTGATCAAAGCTATTGCAAGGATGGGTGCAAGAGAAAAGATGGACATTCCAGTTTCTGAGGGAAACTTGGATGCAGAGGAGCTTCTAGATTGGATTAGAGCTCTAGACACATACTTCGACTATGAAGATGTCGAAGAGGACAATAAAGTCAATCATGTTGTCACACGCTTGAAAGGACATGCATCATTGTGGTGGGATGAACTACAAGATGACAGACGCTGCAAGGGCAAGCAGGAGATCAAGAGTTGGGATAGGATGATCGAAAAGATGAAGGAGAGATTCATCCCCAGGGACTATCAAATTACTCTATTCAGGAGGATGCAGAAGATGATGACAGTGAAAGAATACACTGAGGAATTCTACAAACTGAACATCAAGGCAGGTCATCGGGAGAGCGATGATGAAAAACTTTCCAGATATATGAATGGCATGAGATATGATATCTAGGATGAGATGAGCATGGTAACCATATGAACGGTGGAAGATGCTTATCAGATGACTCTGAAAGATGAGGAGAAGCTAAGACGAAAGTAGAGTCAGAGGGGCCGAGGCATGAGTCAGCCCAGAGGCAAATCAGTTTCCCAGGATAAATATCAGAATCCCAAGGAGGAATGGAAGAAACCTCAGACTCGTACAGAGAGAGGTGGAACCTCACAGCGAGGGAAACAATATGCTGAACAAAGAGGGTAGCATACTGAGCAGAGAGGAGATTATGCTGACAACAACACTTTTCCTCGTACTAGAGGCAGAGGAAGAGGAACAGGTGGAGTAATCACATGATTCACATGTGGAAAGAATGGGCACAAGTCTTAGGAGTGTCCAGATAAAAAGAAGGACATTGGAGAAGCTCACATCACTGAGGCATAGAGGTGGGATGTTGAAGCAGAAGACGCTGAAGGCGGAAGATCGTTGATGATGCGAAAAGTCCTTTTGACACCCGAAAAAGAGGTGGAAAGTTTAGTCCAAAGGACCATACTTTTTAGGAATTATTGCAAAACCAAGGACAGGGTATGCAAGGTCATCATAGATAGTGGTAGCATGGATAATCTCATTTCTACAGAGATGGTAGAGAAGCTGGAGTTGGAGACGACTGATAATCCAAGCCCATACAGAGTTTTGTGGCTATAAAAAGGACACCAGGTAACTGTCACTAAACAATGTTTAGTTGAATTCAAGATAGGTGGATATAATGATAAGATATTATGTGATGTTATTCCCATGGATGTTTGTCATATATTCATGGGTAGACCATGGAAATATGACCGAAATGTGATTCATGATGGGCGAATGAACACATACACCCTAGAGAAGAATGGGAGGACACACATGTTGCTTCCAATCAAGGATAAAGAGGTGAAGCTGGAGGTAAGCAACACTGTACTTCTCATGAGTGGGAAGGAACTTTTTACAGAGGTTAAGAAGAAGGAGGATCCATAGTTCATTGTGGTCAAAAAGCCTAGAATTGTTTTGACCAGCACAAGAGTGGATGATTTACCAGAAGAAGTTCAAGAACTGCTGGAAGAGTTCGCTGATATAGTAGTGGACGAATTACCTCGTTCGTTGCCACCGATCAGAAGTGTGAGTCATCATATTGATCTCATACCAGGGGCCAGTTTGCCAAATAAATCCACTTATAGGTTGATGCCGCAAGAGAATGAAGAGGTCAAAAGGCAAGTCCAGGATTTGTTGGACAAAGGCTTGGTCAGAGAGAGCTTGAGTTCGTGTGTTGTTCCAATAATACTCAGTCCGAAGAAAGACGGAGGCTGGAGGATGTGTACTGACTCAAGGGTGATTAATAAGATAACCATCAAGTACATATTTCCATTGCCGAGGATGGATGATCTGATGGATTGCTTAAGTGGAGCAAAATATTTTTCAAAGATTGATTTGAAAAGAGGTTATCACCATATTCGCATGAGAGAAGGTGATGAATGGAAGACTGCATTCAAAACCAATGAAGGGTTGTATGAATGGCTTGTTATGCCGTTTGGATTAAAAAATGTGTCGAGTACCTTCATGAGGTTGATGAACGAAGTCCTGAGGGAGTTCATCGGAAAAATTTTCATTGTGTATTTGGATGACATACTGATCTACAGTAAGACAGTGGTGGAGCATCTGAAGCATTTGGCTACAGTGATGTAGAAACTACAGCAGGAGAAGTTGTTGATAAATATGAAGAAGTCCTCATTTATGAAGACATAGATCATTTACTTGGGGTTTGTTATTCCAGCAAATGAGTTGAGGATGGATCCAAATAAGGTGGAGGTAATCAAGAATTGGCCATCACCGAAAAATATCTTTGAGGTGAGAAGTTTTCACGGATTGGCTAGTTTCTACCGAAAATTCATCAGGAATTTCAGTGGAATTAGCGCAGCGATGATGGATACAGTGAAGAAAAGACACAAGTATTTTCACTGGACTGAAGAGGCTAAAAAAAGTTTTAATCTATTGAAGAGGAAGATCACAGAATGACCAGTTCTGGTGTTGCCGGATTTCCAGAAGACATTTCAGGTGAAATGCGATGCAAGCAGATTTGCAATCGGGGTAGTCTTGATTCAAGAAGACAGGCCGATAGCATAATTCAGTGAAAAGCTGAATGAGGTGAAAGTGAAGTAATCCACATATGATAAGGAGTTTTATGCTATCATCCAGGCATTGAAGAAATGAAAACATTACTTGATCCCGGAAGAGTTTGTCTTGTACAGTGATAATCATGCACTACAGTTTGTGACTCAATAGGAGAAGTTGAATCAGAAACATGTCAAATGGGTTGAGTATATGCAGAGTTTTACTTTTGTTATCAAACATATTTCTGGTACTGCTAACAAAGTTTCTTATGATTTGAGCAGGAAGTGTTTGTTGTTGCAGGAGTTCAGAGTCAAAACGCTGGGTTTTGATGATTTCATGGACATGTACACTGGTGATCCAAATTTTAAAGAGGCGTATGAAGCAACTGAGAATCTAGTTCTCAGAGATAGAAGCCCTTGGACAAACTATATGATCCAAGAGGGATTACTGTTTAAAGGAAATCAACTGTGTATTCTGAAATGCTCCATGAGGGAGAATCTGCTGAAGGAGAAACACAGTGGAGGGTTAGTAGGATACTTTGGTCACGACAAGATGTTCGTGAAGCTGAATGAATCATATTTTTGGCTGGGAATGCGAGCATACGTCAAAATATTTGTGGACATGTGTAGAATTTGCAAGCATTCGAAGGGAAGGAAGCAGAATGCAGGGTTTTATCAACCATTGCCCATACCAGAGAGGCCGTGGGATGCAATTAGCATGGATTTTGTATTGGAGTTGCCAAAAACACAAAGAGGTGTTGATTCAATATTTGTGGTGGTGGATAGATTTTCCAATATGGCACACTTCATTCCATGTCAGAAAACAAGTGACGCAACTCACATTGTGAACCTGTTTTTCAAAGAGGTCATTCAACTTCATGGATTGCCAAGGAGTATAGTTTCGGATCGAGATAAAAAATTCATAGGGAATTTTTGGAGGACCTTATGGAAGAAGATGGCAACTAACTTGGCATTTAGTTTATCTTATCATCCTCAGATGGATGGACATACATAAGTGGTGAACAAAATTCTGGGAGACTTGCTGAGAATCCTGGTGACAGAACACCACAACCAGTGGGATAGTATATTACCACAGGCAAAGTTTTCTTAAAACGAATCAGTGAATCAGAGCACTGGGCAGAGTTCATTTCAGATTTTTTATGGCATGCAGCCGAGAGGAATTTATAAACTGAGAGATTCAGAACAGACTGTGACTAGGATCTCTAGTGCATAAGAATTCGCAGAGGCGATGAAGGAACTTCACAACTAGGTGAAGGAGCGACTACATAATTCAAGTCAGGAGTATAAGCGAAGAGTCGATCAGTATAGAAGAAAACTTCAGTTTGAGGTTGGTGATCTGGTTCTGGCACATTTGAGGAAGGAAAAGTTCCTAAGAGGAATGTATAATAAGCTGAAAATGAAGAAAATTGGACCATGTAGGGTCTTGAAGAAATTTGGGGCGAATGCTTATGAGATTGAATTACCCGATGGGATCGGAATTTCTCCAATATTCAATATCTTAGATTTGTACCCATATAAGGTTGGGGAAGTAGAAACTGGGAATGAGCAACCAATGATCCAGTGGATAAAGCAAATGCCAGTTGCAGAGAAGCCGTAGATGGAGCGTATACTGGATAAACGAATTGGTAAGAAGACCAGGAGGAAAGAATACTTTGAATATTTGGTCAAGTGGAAGGGCCATCCAGTTGAAGACGCCAGTTGGGAGACTGAAGAAGAGATACAGAAGCATGGACAGACTGTGCAGGAGCTCATGGACAGGAGCCCATGAAAGTTTTCAAGTGAGGGAGTATGATGTAGGAGCATTGCCAACATCAAGCGAGCTTGCGCGGAAGGAAAGATACAGCTGGACAAGCGCCTACACAAATTTTGAAATTTACCTTGGGATTTTTGTGCGAACATAAATGTGGAAATTTAATGAAGCACACTTGTATATTGTAAATGGGCCTTGAGCCTTTATCTCTCGTCCTTAGCAGGTAGAAGGCATTTAAAGTAGTTAATGCAGGTAGATAGAATTTAATTCTAGATTAGACAGTTTTAGAGTGCAAGAGGGAAACGAGATATAGACACCCTCATTGTGAATTTGTAACATTATTGATTGAGAATTGAAGAAGAAGAGCATAGGAGAAGCAGAGAGCTGTGTAAGAACACCCATGTACAAACATTTGGATTAATAGAAGGAGATTGATTCAAATTCATGGTTTGTGTTGTTCTCTGTGTATTAATGCTGAATGACATGCTCATGAATGTTTGCTTCCTGTTATACATTTGCTTTATATGTTGTGTATATGATTTCATGTTTGAATTGAAGTCTGAGAGGAATAAGGAATGAGTTTCAATTGTTTCTCTATTTGAGCCAGAGAATTCCTGCAGGGCGTTTAGTCGAAGTTGTCCGCAAGGAGTGCGTTGACGAAGGTTCAGATAGGGATAACTTTTGTTCTCATTCACATAGAAGTGTAGTTGAGCACAGGAGCCATGCAAGGATTGTGCAGGTCGAGTAAAAGTCTCAGGGTTGTGAACTTGAGTGAAGCAAGAGTTGAAGGATTGTTGCTGCAGGTGTGCGCAGAGTCAAGGATTTTCAACACTCGGAAGTGGTTGAATATTTGCCGCAAGGAGTGCGTGCAAAGGCTTTTTTCTTAAAGGTATTGAGTCGTGGAAAACCAAAGAGAAGAAAATATTTGAAGGAGTCGAAGGGAGGAAAGGTTAAGTTCTTTGAAGTTTTAAGAAGGTATTGCAAGTTTGCACGCAGGTGGACAAGTTGGCGGAGGAACACTTAGTTCATTTGCAGAAAGAATCAAGGAAGAAAACAGACGATCGGAATTCTCTGAGAAGAATTCGCGACATCCTGTGAGCCGTTAGATCTCGCGGAGGAGCATGGGAGATACAGTGAGTATTCCTGAGGTTTTAAGCTCAGGACAGATAGAGTCGTTGATCCAAGCTAGCTAGGGCCATTGGATTACTCACAGAATCGCCTATCATAATTTTGTGAGAGAGGAGTCGAAGATTTGGTAGCAAGGATCGCAAAATCATGATACGCGATATCCTGACAGTCAAGGGACAGTGTAGGGCCACATGAATCAGTGAGTGGACAGGTGGCACGAGTTTTGGAACTTCACAGGGTGAAGTGCTGAAAACATTGCATCAGTATTCACGATACTGCGAAATCTGAAATGTCGATGGAGTGAAGGCATTGAAAAGTCAACTCGCGAGTATATCGGAGTTTCAGCATATCGGGACTCGGGAGTCGGAGAACCGAGTTGCTCGACATCGCGAGTGTCGAGATCATGATAGAAGAAATCTCGAAAAGGAAAAGAAAAAGGGTCAGCGTTGACTTGTATCGAGTTTCGGGGATTCGAGGATCCAATGCTTGACCACTGACCTCGCCAAGTAGCGAAGTCCGATCTACCGATAAGTAAAGAGAGGGGATCATCCGAAGAGTTTTGTGGGTGCAGATTTCTCGATAGGAAAATAGAGGAACGTTAAAGTTCTTCGGGCCGAGGTAAAGGAAAGATCATGTGAGAGGACGTGCTTGTGAGCGTGTGCTGCATCATCCTCTTCCTCTTTTTGTGTCTTTAGTCACTAATCTCTGGATAAATTTACACCTATAAGAATATGGAACTTGACATGTTTACATTCTTGGATATTAAACCTCTGTAATATTGACTCAACATGTTTTCTCTTATTCATCCATATTTACATTTTTTCTCGATCTCTTTTAATTTCCATGTCCAAAATGAAATTTGTACCACCCATATATTTTATGTCAAAGTTTGAGGAAAACCAAGTTTTCAGATCCTACATAATTTCCTTGTCATCTCTTATCAACAACATATCATCCACATATAAGAGAAAATAAATAAGATGATCACCTACTAATTTGAAATACACACAGTGATCGATTTTTCTCCTTGTGAATCCAAGTCCAAATATATATGTATCAAATTTTTTATACCACATCCTTGGTGTTTTCTTTAACCTTTAAATGGACTTTTTCAGCCTACTGTTGATTAAGATTGGTTGTCATTGATGTCAACCCTTGAAGAAAGCCCCGTAGAACAAAGGTTTGGGTAATGGACC
>ML803878.1:193163-204568 GCA_009831015.1 Picea engelmannii | reverse complement strand
TGTTCTAATTAAAAATATAAATCAAGAACAACATATGAAATAAATCTAATGGAAGTTAACTTGGTAATAGGAGAAAAAAATCCACCAAAGAAAATTCCCTCTACTTGGGAATAACCTTTTTCTACTAACTGAGATTTGTATTTCTCTACTTTTCCTTCTTCATTCAACTTCTCTTTAAACACCCATTTTTTTCCAATGGGATTTATTTCAGTTCGAAAATCCACTAGATCCCAATCTTCATTCTTTTTCAAGGTTTCCATTTATTCAACCATGGCCCTTTTCCAAAGTTTGGCATCCTATAAGTTCACTTCCTCCCTAACAGTTCTAGGATCATCATTAATAATAAATAAATCAAATTTGAATTCATATTCAAGTGGAGTACACCTTTCTGGTTTCCTTCTTTCCTAAAATTATCTCCTAAATAATAGAGTATGAGGCTCTTCTTCTTCTTATTCCTATTCTTCTGTAGATTCTGACTAATTGTCCTTCAATTCAAAATCTATTTTCTCAAGTTCTTCCTGCCTTGGTAGGAATTTCTATTTGACAACATCTTTGATTTCTATAAATACCACATCTCGACTATACATTACCTTCTTATTTTCTAGGTTTCAAATCTTATAACCTTTCAAATGATCATTATAGTCAATAACGACACACTTTTCATCATTTTTATCTATATTACTTCTATTTTCCTTATGTGTACATAGACATCACAACCAAATACCTCGAGATGTGTAATAAAGGGTTTCTTACCATCCCACACCTCATTTGGATTCTTGTTATCTAGTGATGATTAGGGTGATCAATTGACCAGGTAACATGCAACACCAACTACCTCTGCCTAGAATTCATTTCCTAACCCGACACCACTTAGCATGCTCCTTACGTTTTCCATCAGTTTCGTATTCATTTTTTTTTCAACTTCATTATGTTGAGGTGTGTATGGAGTAGTCTTATACCTTTATATACTTTACTTCTTACATAATTCTTTGAATTCATTTCCGTACAATTCTCCATCATTATTCATCTTCAACACCTTAATTCTCTTTTTTGTTGTATTCTCCACAAGAGCCTTGAACTCTTTAAATTTGACATAGACTTCAAATTTATTCATGAGGAAATAAATCCATGTATTCCTCAAGAATTCATCTATAAATGAGACATAATACACATATTTACCCAGTGATGGAACTAAAACAGGTCCAAACACATTGTTGTGCACCAACTGTAATATTCCCTCCACTCTCGTAGCACTAGAGGAGAATATTACATGATTATTATTCTCATATAATAAATTTTCATAGAAATCAAAATCCAAAGATCATTTGGAAATACCTTCAACAATACCTTTGTCGTGTAGTAATCGAAGGACCTTCTCTCTGACATGCCCCAGTATTTGATGCTACAACATAGTCTTTTATACAGAGATTACAAGATTTTTTCCTTCTTCAAATCCAATCTCATAAAAAATGGAACTATTGCACCCATAACTAATAATTCTTCCCAACAACTTATGCATAGTTCCAATATGAACTCCCTTCAACAACACCATTTCCCCTTGAACCATCTTGATGATTTCCTTTTCAAACATTGTTTTTACACCTACATCATCCATAATTCTTAAAAACATTAGATCCTTGGCCAATATTGTGATGCGAAGAACACTAGGAAGTGTTATAATCCTACCACTTCAACTTGAATTTTCCTCACCCTACGATTTTGGTTGTCGATTCATTTCCTAGAAAAACATTACGCCCATCATATCTTTCATACTCACAAAACTACTCTGTCTAAGGAGTCATATGAAATGATGCACCTGATTTGACCAATCATGCCTCATGATCTACATGTGTTCTTGAAGAATCCAACTACACATCCCCTTCTTCATCTGCAGGAGTTTTTGCTTTTGTATCTAAGGAGAATAATCAGATCCCTTCCCTCTCTCAACAATTTTATATCTAAATTATTTATTGTAATGCCTTTATTTTACACATCTCCAACATACCTTTACAAATTTTCCTCGAGATTTAGATCTTCCTCTATATTTATATCTCCCACTTGAGGATTTTGTTTTTCTTTATTGGGATATTCCTCTTACAAATAATGCATATGCGCTTTGGATTTCCATGTTTTTCTTCCTCATCTCCTCTGACAACAAGTATGAGACCACACCATCAAAACTTAAAGTAGTTGCATTAAATCCTATGGCCATAACTATACTATCCTATGAGTATGGTAAAGAGCACAATAAATTTATACTCTTATCTTCATCAAAAATCATAATATCAATAGAAAACAACTGACTTACCATAGTATTGAAGAAATATATATTCTCTATCATTGAGTCTCCATATTTCATCCTTATATTTTACAACTTGTTCTGTAGGATTTTTTTTTTTACCAGGGACTTAGACTGATACAAAGCCCCTAACTTATTCCATACTTCCTTGGTTGTAGCCTCCCTTGCAAAATTCAGTAATATTGAATCTAAGAGACATAATTATATTTTGCTATTTTCCTTTTGATATAACTTTTCCCCTTTTTCCATTGAAATTATTGTAGGTGTATTACATGGATCCACAATGACCCTTGATATTTATGTACCGAAATATCTTCCATCTTAAGCTTCCACAACTCAAAAAAAATTCCATTAATTTTTTCGATCTCTATTTTTGAAATACTCACCATTTATTTTCAAAACAATAATCAATATTATAGAGATCCCAATGTCATAAGGTTTATCACATACTCGAGCCAAACCCTCGGCCACAAAGCCATCCCCTTGAAGACAATAATTGTTCTCATACCAATTGTATGTTTTAAATCTATACAATTAATTAATACAAATGAATTATTAATAAAAAAACATAAAATGTGCAATCACACACACACACACACACATTACAAAGAGATTTTACCTTGGAAATCCAAACTTAGAAAACCAAACTATTTAGAGTTTCACCTCTAATTCTTATTCATCCATACAAAACCATTTTTTACAATACAATATATAGGATCTCGTGGAATCCAAAAATTATAATCCATTGAATCATATTAGATTATAACCCTAATTCCTTAACTGGAATTAGAAAACCATGGGCTAAAACACCATGTGCCACAAAACCTCCAAAGGCGACAAACTATCCAAACAATTGGCGAATAAAACCCCCAATTTGTTTTATTGAGGGCTTTTCCCCCAAGACCCCCATTAGGGGGACCTACAATCATGAAAATAATATAACACATACCCAACATAAATGAACCAAATGATGCGTGTCAGTGTCAAAGTGTTCATAAAGGTCTGCAAAAAAATAGGTCCAAGCAATATACCCTCAACATGATTTTTATGTCATTCCCACCATTTCCAATGTTTAGGATCCAAATAAAGGAAATCGATATGAATTTTGGTGAAATTATTAGTAATGCCATGTAAGGAGAAATAATGTTCCATTTGAGTGACCCAACCTGTGGGGTCTGATCTATCAAATTTATTCACCTCAACTTTTGGAAGATGTAGTTCATGATGAAGGGGTTTAGAATTAAAGGCCATGGAATGGAAGGAGTCAACAACCTCTTGGTGTGATTTTTTTTCATAGGAGGTGGGTCCATAGAATTGGCTCATCACATTTTTTACCTCTTTAGAAAATATTGCCAAGTTGTTTTTCACATATTTAGAGAGAGAGTCAAATTTGAAATTGAGGGTAGAAATAATTGAAGTGACATTCTTGATGTCATTCTTGCTTTGGTTGTTGGCACTGTCTAGGGAAATGAGGTATTTTTCAAGTTCTTGGTTGTAGGTGTGGGCCATACGGGAGGTAAGCAGGTAAGAAGTGGGTTGGTGTGCTTATAGAGAAAGGGGTTATGAGTTAGGGGTATCAATGTAATCAATGTGAATATAGGAACCCAATAGAATAGGTTCCAAATAAGGGTGTTGGGGAGGGTGTGTAGATATATGGAAAAAAAGGCGTATAAGTGATAAGTACCACCGTGATCAGTGAAAATAGAGGAATCCAATGGGATAGGTCCTAAATAATGGTACCGACGAGACAACTTTACTTTTTTTTACTCTTTTGGAGTTGTACTTCAGTCTAAATAATACTGAAGTGACAGAATGCCCAAATTTTTAATAGTTAAAATTGTGTAGTAATTTCACAACCTAGATGCAAGTGGTAGGGTTGTGATGTAAAATTTCCCATCTACTTATGTTCGGTTTGTTTCGGTAGAAAGGGTTAAATTTTTTAGGGTGCCTATGAACAATAGTTTTCCCTATGCTATATATCTTTGATATACTGAGGGGGGTACAACAATAGTACTCGATCCCATATCTCAAGGCTCTAATTAAGGAGGATCGACCATACCCTTAGTAGTAATACCCGATTACCTAGGTATGTGTTAAGTACCAAAGACAAGAATACAGAAAAACCACAATATATCTAGAGAACAATATGGAAAAAAATCCACTTTATTAATCTAAAACCCTTGGGATAAGGAAACATCATATAATAGGTCATATTATGGAAGGGATCCACTCCACTTCACTTGCCTCTTCAAGGAAAAAACCTCCTAATGAGATACTACTCCAAATACAATACTTCTTGATTTATCTAACAATACATAACAATACTTATCTACTATTATTCCCCTTGGGTAACTCCCTAGGTATTCCATATTATCCCCCCCTTTACACTACATGTTGGCACATGCCTATTTTGGGAGAGAAAAGCTTATTTTTGGGAACAAGCCTATTTTGGGAGAGAAAAGCCTATGTTTGGGCATAAACCTATTTTGGGAAAGAAAATAATATTTTTGGAGCATGTGCCATATGTGGAGGAAAAA
The DNA here is from genome assembly GCA_009831015.1 of Picea engelmannii. Lineage (NCBI taxonomy): Eukaryota > Viridiplantae > Streptophyta > Pinopsida > Pinales > Pinaceae > Picea > Picea engelmannii. Next base: position 199,732 of record ML803878.1, on the reverse strand, counting down.
CAACATGTAGAAGATGGAGGAAAATCAACGTGGCAGGCATTCTGACAAACCTAGCCATGTAGGGTTAGGGTTTTGAATATGAATGTAATGGCTATGAACCAATAGAATAGTATAAATAAAGGCCTGGGAGGTCTAGTAGAGTTGGTTCGTTTGGTGAAGGAGATAATAGTTTTGGTCTGAATAAGCTATTTTTTTAGGGTTAGGTCATAGGTTGTCGAGCCTGGTTTGGTCTAGTCTGCCTCATGGATGAAAATCACACTACTTCTGATTGTAAGCATGAAGACCATAATGTGCACAGTGCAGATTTTGAAGAATGATGAATAAAAGAGAATAAGATACATATCTATGTGGAGATAGCCCCAGGGGGGGTGAACCACGGTAACCCTATTGTGTTAATGTGTCTGAATGATTATTTTATTGTTTATGTTATTTACCAGTTGAAGAATGATTGTTAGCCCTAATTATGACAACATGCATGAATAGTTGATTACTGAATGTATACTAGATTTAAATGAATGGATAATAAATGCGATGCAATAGGAAAAGGAACATAGTACAATCCATATCCCTTCCCTGGTTGCAGAAACCTGAGTCTTGCAGCCCCCCATAAGCTATCTCGAGTGAGACTGCTCTGTAAACCCTATCCACAACATTTCCTTCTAGTTTACCAAGAGGGCCGATAGTTTGAGGGTTTTTTTGGAAACCTTTGAGATCAGAACCCAGGTCAACCCAAGCGTCCAACAAATGGTTCTATTTTCGGATAGAATTGCACAATATAGATTGGAAGGGATCTATTGAAGAAAAACACAGAGAATGAAAACGTAGAAGGGAATGTTCATGCCATGCAATCCAACGAAAGAGGACATTGAAATATGGTCAAGGACAAAGAACTCGAGTTTGTGCAGCGGAACAACATAAACCCTAAATATAAATCATGCAAATACCTCGACAAATATGTGTTTAGCGACTTGCATGAAGTATTTTTATGTGAATTTCCACATCTGTTATAGTAGTGGTTATTGAGGTTGAAGGAAATCCATACTACAAATCAGATAAGACATCTATAGTGTCATCCTGTGGATATCATGCAGTTGTAGCAAGTCAATAATAAATTTACGCATGCAGTAGATTGTTGGTTAGATAACATTATTGCAGGGTTTATCATTGAATTTCCAGTTGATATTGAGAAGTTGTACACTGCTGCAGAGAAGTATTTTCTAAAGGGACCTATAGGTAGGTACATAATATCACTGTATACTTCAATTAATATTTTAGTATATGAAAAAGGCATGATGAACATGGAATTAGACAACTAAACTTCCCTGCGCACATGGGAGAAGGGGGGAGCACTGACATGAGTCTAAGATATGGACATGGAGCTAGATAAGGGGAAGTAGAAGGAGGCCATGGAACTGATCATGATGGATAAGGACCAGACAAAGAGGATACTGGAAAAAGATGTAGCACTGCACAATGATAAACATTACTAATATAAGATGAATAACAAAAAGAGGGCCATAGCAGATAGAGAAGGCTTGGCGAGTGATGAAAAAGAGGTAGAGGATCTCTGGGCTATGGAGCAGATTGAGGAAATCATGCACACAATGTAATAAAGGAAAACAAGAGGTCCAGGGTTAGAAACAGAAGGAAAAACTATAATCCATATTACAGTTAGTGTGGAACTATTGGCAACCCTACATATGTTTTCTATTTGAACGACAAATGACACTTCATGTAGCTACCTTCACCTCATCCTGTAAATATCACTATTTGAGGGTGATTATTGGGTTATAAAAAATATGGTTTAATATTCTTGTTTTATTTTTATCTTGCGTTTTCATTCTTGATTCATGACTATAACCATGAATCAAGCATTAAAACTTGATTTCGCATTTTAATTCTATCTAAGGCTTGGTTTTTCAAAGGGTCAATGTGCTTACATCTACCTCATTTTAATGATTTTTCTTTTTTTGAGCTTATCATATATCGATGAAATACTTATGTTGAGTTTCTCTTGGACTGTAAGCTAATATTTTTGGATCCTTTGTAAATATACCAAAAATCGATTTTCATTTGGTTTGTAAAAACATATCCATTCCTAACCTTTGCAAAATGAGTATACCCATTACATGTCATGGGAATTAAACGCACCAAGATCATATCCTATACATCATTTTAGCTGGCAGGTTGAATTGGCAAGCCTCTCATTACGAGCTAAGGTCTTGTGTTATGCTCTGTACTCAAAATGTCCATTGCCATAAACACTTGAATTTCATGACTGGAACCCTTATGCTTATGTTATGGTCGCACTGGTGTGTTGCTAGTTTTGTTTCCATGGTATCAACTCAAACTTGCCTCTTTTACTACTACCTCCTAAGCCCACAGTAAGTTTGGGTCGCCCTTGTTACAATATGTTTGAACCCTTAATGGTCCCTGTCGTCCAAATAGAGCCAAATGGCTCTCAAACAATGTTGCTTTATGATGATCTGAGTGAGGATCTGAAGAGCCAGGGATGGGATAAGTTTATTAAGAAGTTCTAGGGGTATAACTTGCAAGTGGCCAAAGAATGTTCCCTAACATTTGATGGATACAGAGCAAAGGTTGGTGATTTGTAGTTGGAGATCATCGAAGATTTTTTGAGTGAAGCAACAAGGCTCCCTCTCACTGGTCAAAAGTATTTAAAAAATTCAAAATTGGACAAAGTACCCTAGAGTCATTTCATCACCTCCAGAAAGATTGGTTGTTGTGACAAAGGTATTACGGTCTCCCTGCTCAAGGTTAGATGGCATGGTCTATTAGAAGTTTTAAAACAATTTATTACCTGTGAAGGCTATTATGGCCTTGTCTTCCTTTACCATGTGTGATTGCTCATTCATTTTATAGGCTTGAGTTTGAATGTGTTGTTTTATTTTCTAAGGAGTATGTATAAAATGTCGAAGAGATACAAGAAGCAGAACCTAGATTCTAGCCTCTTTCACCATCGTTTGATTAAGTTATTGTTGGTTCATAGTTTGAAAACCTTGGGTGATGATTGGAATGGGTTCTTATATTGAAATGGTTTTGTTACAGTAAATCTTGTAGAAACCCCTGTGATGGATAAGCCTATGATAGAAAAACCTCTTGATTTATCAAGTGGCAAGCCAAATTTTTTGGATAAAAACCCTCGTGAAGGGGCATTTCTTGATCAACTTTTATATGGGAAACATGGTATTAGTGTTGAGTTTATAGAAACTCCTGTGCATGAACTAATTGTTCGACCTAATGCTACTGTAAAATCCGATAGTAAATATTCTCGCAAATAGTCAAAAAATAATCAAGAAATGTTAGGGTTTTGTAACAAGAGGGTTGTTTGAATCATTTCAAGGAGTCTACGTAATATATCCAAGCCTCATGTGAGCTGGATCGATTCGATAGAGATCCATGAGGATTCAAACTTCGAGATTGAAAGGTTTCTAGCAGAGAAAGATCCGAGTTGTCCCAAACCAGATCCTAATCAACCATTTGATTATGTAAATAATCTCCCACCATGTCTAAAATATAGCAAGGGGTTTACTGGTATTAAGCTCAGTCAAAGGCCGACAATTGGCAACATTCGTGTTTTGGCACCCAATTATACGATTCCTCAACAGATCGCCCCTACTGTGCATTGTGAAGTTTGCTTGCATTGGATAGGGAAGTACTATACAGATATCCCCATTCTCCAAGCAAGGATCAAAGCTCTCACGACTCACAATGAATTGCTAGAAAATGAAAATTGTGAACTCAAGGAAAATGCACAAAGACAAGCGAAGCGTCTAAAAGGGACAGGCAATATTGTTATAAAAAATGCTGACAGTGTAAAGGCCATGATAAATTATGAGATATCGTGATCCATTTTTTGTTATTAGTTAAATAGTAAGATTGATTTTTTTTACAATCATTCTTTTTTTTTTTCCTAATCAAATGGGATCAATTTGGATTTATGTTACCAATAATAAGACTGGCTACATAATCGAGAGGTTTTGTAGCCAATTCATTTTTCATATAAAATTTAGAAATTGTTAATTAATAAAATATTTAACTTGCTCCCATTTTGTTTTTTTAGGATAGGGTGTGTTTGATTCTGATCTTATGGGATGGAAGATGCTCAACATAGTTGATTAGCTATATCCTTATGTTTATTTTGTAAATAACAGAAAACTTTCATAAATTTTGAAGATATAGTTTGATCATGAGTGGATCTAGGCCCTCTATATTTGTAATGTTTAGATCTTTTGAGATATGATCTTATCTTAGAATATAGGAAGTTTATATTTCTTAAAATCTTTAAATACTCTATATTTTGTAAAGGAAATCAGCTTGGCAAGGAGCAGAAGATGGATGAGTGATTCCAAGACTTAATGAAGCAACATACATGCATTTTGGCTTTAGCCTTTTGTAAATTATGTTTTTCATTTATGTTTTGTCAATCCGGATATATTAATAGGTATGATAGCTTTAGAATTAATGATCTATTATGTTTGGGAGACTTATGTTATAAATATCGTCTATAATTTGTTTCTCCAAACATAAATACTGTGAACATATCTCCAATTTGAATGATAGGATTTATCTTTGAATTGTAGTTGAATGATGAAATGCAATAAGTTACACTTAGATTTATCTTGTTGTAATTATGTACAATTATAAGATCACAGGGTTCAATTTGTGTTTCCTCCTCTGTCATTAAATCTCAACTGCCAATACATGTTTTAAATTTATTTAGAATAGTCATAAATTCTATTGCAGATTTTTTTCTTGGGTGTGGCAGTTGGATGTTCTTCACTCATATAGATGCTTGGATACATCTCACTAACTAACAACATTTTATCTCCTTTCTGTTTCGCAAATTCAGTCGTTTACATATTAATGAAACTATAATTTTTGGTTCAGCTTTTGACTACCTGCACGTCTGCGTTTCATAGTTTATTCAATTCAAGAATAGTTAGATTTAAAAAACAAAACATAAAATATTTAAATGTGCTTTCTTTATCTGCTTCTTAAATAAATTATTTTCACATCGATTTCATAAGTTTCAATTAAAACTTGCAATTTGTAAATGATGTACAGAAGTGAGATTTGTATATTTTCTTCTTAAATACACCTACAATAGTTATATTAGAGCATATGTACATATATAACATATAGTTGTAAGCATTAGTTTAGTTATTCATTTCTTTTCGTTTTATTTTTAGGATTTTAGATTGGCTAATGGAGCCATTAAACCTGTCAAAACGAGTTACACCAAACGGATTGGGTTATTTAGACAACCTCGGATTGGACTTGTTATTCCAATTGACGGACGATCAATTTTTCCCCATCAACAGGAACCTACAACCCCATGTGTGACTAATACATCTAAAGGAACACAAGAGTTTAGACAACCAATTTTTACTAGAAGAGGGGCAATAGGTCAAGGGTCCAATAGAGGGAAACCAACTAGAGGTCCAAGTTTAGTAAGTAACAATAAACTATCTACACCATGTGGAGGAAATAGTTCAACAAGTTTTAAAATGGAAAGAGTAGATCCCAATATCAAATTACTAAAGTTTCATGGTGAGGTGTTAGACGACCCTGAGAAGCATTTATTCATCTGTGAAAATATATGGGAAGTAAATAAGGTCACAAATGAGGATACAAAAGTCACATAGTTGGCTATAAAATTTAGAGACTGCAGGCTAGACTAGTACATGAGCCTTGATGTAAACAATCCACAAGGAACACTAAAGAATATCGCATAGGTGAAAACATTGTTGGTAAATGAATTTCAGAAGCCAATCTCACAAGACCACTACATGAACGAAATGATCCAGATCAGGAAGTAACCAGGTGATTCTATCTCAAAGATTGATCAAAGGTTAAAACGTATGAAAGGTAAGTTGAATTACTCTATTACTGACATGCAACATAGTTAATTATTTGTGAAATGACTATTACCACACTTGAAGTATCCTTTGATACATAAGAAGTTTCAAACTCAAGTAGAGGCACTACAAGCAACCCTACAACTGAAATAAAACCAGTATCAATAGACAGATCTAGCAATAGAAGAGCTGAAAGAGGATATGAAGAATCTGACATTTCAGTTGAACCAGAATGAAGGGAAAGAGAAGAGATAATTTGTCTAGTGTATGTTATGTAGGACAAAAGGACACCATAAGAATGGATGTCCAACCTTTTCAAAGTACTTGGAAGTAGGGGTGCCAAACCCCTTGCTGAAAAGAGGACCATGGTGTGAAATTTGTAAGAAAACGAGAATGATCCATATCATTGTCCAATGATGTAGATGTTGAAACAATCACTGACACTAAGAGGGGGGGTGAATTAGTGTATGGAACTTTTGACTGCTTTTCACAATTTTATAGATTAACTGAATTAACTTAATAAGATATATGAAGCTCAATTAATTATTCACAAACATGTGTAACACAAACTGTATGATGTAAATAAAATATCTTTCTTTTATTTATTTAACTTGAATGAATACAAATAAAAACTATCCTTTAATATCATCAACTTCAACCGAATATGAGAGATCCAACTCTCTAATA
>ML803878.1:158673-173460 GCA_009831015.1 Picea engelmannii | reverse complement strand
ATGTATGCATTGCATAAATTCATACATTACTTATTGGGTAAACACTTTAAAATGTTCACAGATCATTCTACCCTCAAATATCTATTCAAAAATCTAGTGTTGGCGGGGAGGATCTGTAGATGGCTATTATTTTTCAAGGAATTTGATTTCGAAGTAATAGTTAAACCAGGGAAACTGAATGTAAGACTAGATCACTTATCAAGGAAAAAACCAATGGATAACAACCTACTAACTTAGAAGACAACTTTCCTAATTCATAGTTATTTTCAGTACAGATAACTGATGAGTACTTTGTTGATATCATTGAGTTGTTGAGCATAGGAGTTGCACCAAAGGAGTTTAGTACCGTGTAGAAGAAAAACCTGGTAGTTAGAGATACAGACTATCAACTCATTGCAGGTCATTTATCGAAGTTGGGTGCAGACAACATTTTGAGAAGGTGTGTGATGGAGCATGAACAACCCATGGTTCTAGAATAAGTTCATGAAGGTATAGTGGGAGGGCACTATACAGGAAATGCTACCATTTAGAAGGTATTGTGCATAGGTTCATGGTAGCCAACAATTCATAAGGACGAAAAAGAATATTGTGAGAAATATGATGTCTGTCAGAGAGTTGGAAAACCCAACAGGAGGGATGAGATTCCCCTAAGACCCCAAGTAACTCTTCAGGTATTTGACAAGTGGGAAATAGATTTTTTCAGACCTATTAATCCACGATCAAGAAGGTTAGGATAAAGAGACATAATTATTACGACAAAATATTTAACCAGATGGGAAGAAGCAGAACCAATCAAGGATTGCAACAAAGATACAAAAACACACTTCTTATTTGAGCAGGTGATTACAAGATCCGAATATCCCAGGATTATGATGAGTGACAAAGGAATCCATTTTATTAATAGTACCATCAAGGATATGACTGAGTAATTTTAAGTCTATTATGATAATATTACACCATATCATCCTCATGAAAATGGGATAGTAGAAGATTTCAACAAGATTTTGGAAAATTCCTTGACAAAGATTTGTAATGTGAATAGAGATGATTGGGATTTAAAAATACCAACAATATTATGGACATACAAGACTACATGTAAGAAGTTGAATGAAAATACACCATTCATATTGGTGTATGGACAATAAGAAGTGTTGCCATTAGAATTTTTGGTACCCAGCCTGCGCATGGAGGCAATTGAAAATATGACAGAAGGAGGCACAATACAAGAAAGGTTAAGTCAACTTATGGAACTGGAAGAAGACAATATTATGGAAGGATTCCACCAAGAGGTGTAGGAAGCAAGGGAAAAAGCCTGGCATGAAAAACACATAAATAAGAAGATATTTAAGGAGGGGGATCTAGTTCTCCTCTATGACATAAAATTTTTGCAACATCTCGGTAAGTTCAGAATGCATTGGCTAATTCCATATGAAGTGAAGTATGTCACAAATGGAAGATTTGTGTAGCTAAAGGAATTGACAGGAAAAGAAATGCAGGGTCTAGTGAATGGTAGTCGGCTAAAACTGTATAGGGAAAGTCAAGCTACTGACTCTCAGTAGGAGAAACGCAGTAAGAAATCCATGGGTATAGTTTTTATAGTAGAAATTAGGAAATAAAAATTACAAAACTACATAAAAAGCAGAAAAATAAGAAAAATACAAAAATAGGAGGAAGTTGGTTGAATGGAAAAAAATTGGAAAAAGTCGCGCAGAATAGAGAATGAAACCAGTGCGACATGAAGTACAAGTTATCATGCGTAGGGAAAATTGGACACTACACAAATGACTGAAAAAGTGAAAAATACGACAAAACATTAATGATCGGGTCTATAAAAATAGAAAAGAATGGGCAAGTTTGACACTTAGCTATTTTTGAGTGAATAGAAATCTAAAGAGCGAAACCTAGGAGAAATCGTGTGAGGAAGATAGCAATTGACCACTCAGAATAGATCATGACACCTCCAAAGGTTGGCGCCCCAAGGTGATATGTTAGGGTTACTCGATGGTTTGGAAGAAGGAAGGAATGAATGACAAAGCCTGAGGAGATTGTAGACTTGGAAGATGTTACAACCTCAATGATAGAGTCAATTAACCTGACCAAGGTAGAGGAAGAAACATCAACGATGACACAAGTAGAAATGGGTCAAAGCTCAGAAAACCCCAATGGCAACGCAAAACCTAACCCAAAAAAAACTCACAGAACCCGAGGGAATGGAGGGACAACAACAAAGACATGTTGGAGAGAAGGTGTTGGTCGAGGATATTACAAACCAGGTGGAGACAGAAGGAGAGGAATAAGAAATGATAGAAACAACAATAGAAGGCCACCCAACCATTGGATAGAAAAGGAAGGTGTTGGCACAGGGGCAGACCCAGGGTTTAGCTCCAAGATCACACCAACAAGCCCTAACTACTAGCCCTTTCCGCAACACCTGGAAGGAAGATGCAGTCTCACCCGAAGTAGCTATGGGGGGTTGTAGGACACATATGTCTACAACCAAGGGAATACAAAGTGGATCCAATACAAGAACAACACAACATCTAGATGTCGGTTATCAACATAGTCCTACCTCACTCATTTATCTGTCATATCTAACACAGTAATGGAATAACAATATATCAAGAACAAGAGAACACCACATCAATCACACACAACACCAAGATATATGTGGTTCACTCTCTCCCTAGGGATACATCCACAAAACTTTGCCTTATAATATATTAAGATGAACGCACACAGTTATTATCTGTGCTCTTAGCTAGCAGATCTTCTCTCTTTTTCTCTATCTTCCCTCCCTACGCACCCAGCTGCAGGGTTGATCTTCACACCCAACTACAGGGTTGATCTTCACACCCAGCTAAAGATCTTACAACACAAACTTCCCTCACTGTTCATTGCTTCTCTCTCTCACTACAATAATCACTTATAATAATAACAAACTTGGGACTCTTCACTGACCCCTCTTCCCTTATCTAGGTTCTTATTTATACATTACAATGACTCATCAATATCCTTAGGCCAAAACCTAAGTGTCAAAACCCTAGATACCAAAACAATAGGTGTCTAAAACCCTAGGTCAACTTGACTTGCATTTTCAAGGCTTCGCCAACTTGTCTTTCCTTCCTTCTCATGCGGTGCTCCAACGATGGGTTTTTTCGCTTGTTGAGTTGTCTATGATCTGTCTTCCTTGTTGATCTGTCATCCTCGATCTCCTCGTTCAATGACTTGCTTTATCTTACTTCGCTCCATATTTCCTTCTCTTCTTCTCACTTTGACCGAGTATCAGTCACTGTGTCTTCTACGCAATTCACATTCCATCTTTTCTGCCTTAATATTCACTTACTTCCATACCCAAGGGCCAATAGGCCTCCAACACTCACCTTTGACTCATCCCGAGGCACTTCATACTTGAACCTTCTATTTTTATTCGACTTCAGGTTGTGCAGAGCAGCCTGTTCTTTCTGCTCTGTCCTCCCCCACTATGTACAAACTGTCTTTTTTGTGTCTGGTACCCAGTTTCAACTACAACTGGTACCTCGACCCTTCCTCTTTTTCTCTTACCGATGGTTGTGAGGTGAATGGTTGTCATAGTATAGTTTCAACCAGTTCTCATTCACCAAACCTTCCTTCCATTCTCCATTCAAGGCCTTCAACTGTGCAACTCCTCCTTCTGTAACATAGACAACCTCATATGGCCCTTGCCAATGTAATCTGAAATTTCCTGGATGCTTCATGAATTTGCTGTCATATATCAGTACCAAATCCCCTTAATTAAATGCCTTCTTCTTGATGTGTTTGTCATGGTAGGCCTTTTATCTTTCCTTCTATACCTGATGATGGAATCCTTCAATAAATATGTCTTCTTCTAGTTCGACCAACTACACGAGCCTCTCTTGAACAATGCCAGTGTCATCCATATCTATAAAGGTTGCGATTCTTAATCTTGGGACCAAATATTCCATCGGGACAACTTCTTCGAGACCATAAACCAACTTAAATAGGGTCTGCATTGTTAGCATATTGCAAGTGGTTCTATAGGCCCATAGTACTGCTGGTACTCTTAAATCCCAGTCATCCTTATTCACACTGCAAATTTTCGTCAGCATTGTCTCCAAGATCTTATTGAATGCTTCAACTGTCTCATTCGCTTGTGGATGGTAGGGTGTGCTCTTTTGATGATGGATTGCTAATTACTCAGTCAAGGCTTCAACGGTCTTAATGATGAAATGAGTTCCTTGATTGCTCATAAGGATCTTCGGGCATCGAAACCTAGCTATGATTTCATCAAATATGAAGCACGCAACTGTAGTTTCACTACAGTCCTTTACTGCTCTTGCTTTGGCCCATCTAGTTAAGTACTCTTTCGCAATGATTATGTACCTTGCTACTGTTCACTTTCCTAGTGGGTTTATAGGTCCCACGAAATCAATGGCCCATTTCTCAAATGATTGTAGGTTTAGCTATGGTGCTAAAGGAATTTCATCTCTTCTGGACGGTTTCCCAACCCTTTGGCATACATCACAGGCTCTATAATAGTCCTTAGCATATCTGTGTAAGGTGGGCCACTAAAGGCCAACTCTAAGAACCTTCTGCATTGTTGCTTTTCCTGCGTAGTGTCCTCCTGTAATGCCTTCATGAGCTTCTGCTAAAATCAGTTGTCATTCTTCTTCCATAAAACATCTCCTCAGGATCTCATCAAGTGCCATTTTATATAGCTGTCTGACTATAAGTGAAAAGTATGCAGTGCTACCAGTTGTTTCTTCTGGGTGTTTGTATATTCACTAGGTGCCATTCCTGTTGAAAATAAATGGACTATCTTAGTGAAGTGATCATCAATATTTTTAATGGACAACAACTGTGCATCCAACAATGTATCCTCCAGACTAGTAGGTTCCTCTCCATGTTCCAACCTTGACAAGTGGTCAGGTCCTTTGATTATTTTCACTGGATTAACCGCGATCTCAAAATCATATTCCTGAAATAGAAAAATCCATATTCATATTCTCCCCCCCAACACTGGCTTGTTGACTAGATATTTCAGCGTTGAGTGATCAATAAACATTTTAAAGTGTCCTCCCAACAATTAGTGGAAAATCTTCTGTAGCGCATACACCATGGATAACCCTTCTCTCTGAGTGGTGGTGTAATTAATCTTATTTGTTGATAGCTTCCTGCTAGAAAATACTAATGGGTGGTCAATGTCTCCAGCTCCTGGTTGTGCTAACACAACTCCTAATGAAATAGAAGATGCATCGACATGTACGTGAAATTCCTTGCTCCAATCTAGGAAAACCAGGATAGTCACAGTAACCATTTTGTGTTTCAGTGTGTTGAAGCTCTGATGGCATTCTTCTGTCCAATGAAACTGACAATATTTATTCAAAATATTATCCATGGGTGTTGGGATCTATGCATAGCCATTAATGAACTTCCTATAGTATCTAGTATGTCCCAGTGCATTGCACGACTGTTTGACTGAAGTAGGAGGGGGAAGATCAACTATAATGGAAATATTAGATGGGTCTTCCAACATTCCCTGCTTACACAGAATATGACCTAACAACACTCCAAAGGGTGAAAATAAGATGCACTGCTTTAGGTTCAAGGCAATATGACACTGCCTGCACTTATCCAACATTAGTCTTAAACATTCAATGTGATTTTGTAATAAGCTAAAAATAGTCCAATCATCAAAATATGCTTCTAGAAATTTATGTAAAACCTCCTTGAACGCTTCGACCACCACACTGGAAAATATGGTTGGTGAATTATTCAATCCAAACAACATCATTGTATACTAGTAGGATCCCCATTCTGTGGAAAATGTGGTCTTATGGCGATCTTCCTTGGCAATCCGGATCTGATGGTATCCTGAAAATCTATCTGTAAAAGAATATACCTTCTGTCCTCCTACATTATCTAACACTTCGTCAGTAAATGGTGTAGGAAATGGGTCATGCAAACAAGCATCATTCAGCTTCCTGAGATCTACACAGATCCTAATCTCTTCGGTCTTCTTATCCTACACCACCATAGGGCTAATCCATTCTGACTCTTCAGCAGGTTCTATGATTCTTGTTTCCAACATTCTGCCGAGTTCAATCTTCACTTTCTCCTTATATTTAGGGTTCAATCTGTAGGGTCTCTATTTAACTAGCCTTGCGTATGGTTTCAAAGGGATCCTCATATCTCCCATGGGCCCTTTAATGCCCTTCATATAAGTGAACTTGGTAGGAAACAAGTTCTGATATTCATGCAGTAACTCTGTGATTTTGTCAATAGTGGCAGCATCCCAGTAATCTCCAACATTTTCAAGCTTCGGTGTTTTCTCTGTTCTAGTATTGACTTTTTTTTATTTTAATTGGTTTTCCAATGAAAGGTAGATCAATTCCTGGTCCTTCTATGTCTCTTTGTCCTTATGTTTCGGCGATGTTCACCTTCCTAGGATCATCGTCTTCGTTAACATTGATATTGTAACAACCTTGCAGTTTCTGGAGGGGCACAGTCCATTCATCCTATTCTTGTTCCAAGGGGAGGATAGGTGCCTCCTCAAATACTTTCTATCTTACATTTTGTAATGCTTGATCCATTGTAGGATATTGGCTTTCAAACAAAAAGGTAGTTACAAAGTTCTGAGTCATACCTTCCCAATCTGCAGTGATGAGGTACAGTTTTTCTTGAAGATACCAATTGATAGGGGTTGTGTCCAGTGTGTTAATGAATTTTTGAACCCACTTCTCTTGAGGAATGTTTCTCCAGGCGTCCTCTCAACTTCGCACATGGTCCTTCAGACAACTTTGACCTATGTACCTAACTTTCCATCCTTCTACTTGCTATGAAAACCGTGTTGTCATCAAAGTACAACATTGTACCCAATCTGTAATGTTGTTTTTGTGTGTCCCCCATCATCTTGTTGGATTTTCTTTCAAGGCCTCATCCATTGCCAATAATATTTTTTTTGTTTCTACAATCTCTTCAAATTCCAACAAGAACTCTTCTAAATGATTTAGACCATTAAAGGTGGGAAAGTTACTTACTGTTGTGCCAATCCAATGAACTTCTCTGGTTAACCTAGCACATCTCCTTGTAGATACTTCATACATTTTGTTCTTCTAGTTCTCTAGTGCTTCTTTAAAATCTGATGAACATGCGTTGTCACTTCGCCAGCTTAGGTTCCCATCTGCTATAGAATTAATGTAATCATGTTGTCTGGTCGTTAGTTTGTATATGTTTTCTAGTTCATATGTACAATATTCTTCTCTGATGGGTTATGTGTATCTCTAAACTTCATCAGGATCCAAAGGTGCAATAACCCTAAGGCCATCTCCTTCAAACCTCATTATTATTTTCTTTAAATCAACCACAAGGGAATTATTGAAAGACCAATCAATTCCTAAAAGTGTAGGGTTAGGACAACTATCATCAACTATCTCAATCACCTCAAAGTTTGTAAATGTCCTTACTCCATCTATGTCCATAGGGACCTATCCCAATATTCCAAAGGGGCTTACATCTTGTTGATTAGCCATCCTAAGACTGATAGGGGAATATATCAACTTAGGTTTTCCCATCAGTGCCCAGGTCTGCTTCGTCATGACATTGACCTCTGACCCTAAGTCGAAGACCACATAGTCTATATCATACTCTCTAATTTGAGAATTTAGGTGCAGTTCCTTATTTGTCCTTTTCTTTTTAGAGACTTGGTGTACTTCTCTATTTAGCAATGGATCTATCTTTCCTAGTTCGTACTGTCTGATTAAATTCTGTAGCTCTTGTATAGTGCTTTCATCCTGAATCAACTTAATAAAAGTATATAAGAATTCCATGAGATTACTTACCTCTTTTCCTTCTCTTGGCAGAGCAGACTGATCGAATGAAAAAGGCATTCCAAATTCTCTTACTTCTGGTCATATCTTCGATGAATAACCCTGGTCTCTCCTAAGTTCTTTTGTTGCTTCCTCAAATATTTGTTTTTCTTTCTTCGCATCAAACACTTATGTCTTCTTTGCATCTTTTCACACCCTTGATTCTTCTGTAGTATTTCTCAGAGTCACTATGTCTTCTCCTGTAACAACGCCTCCTCTAGTGATAACAACGACTCTAGGGTCCTCTCCGCGAGGTTCAATGTATATCAGTTGCACTAGCGGGTTCGCACCCTGTCTTTCCTGAACCTTAGACAACAATGTTGGACATTCCTCAATAACATGTTTGAATGAGTTATAGTAACTGCACGTGGTACAAGGGTTCTGGAAGTTCCTTGCCAAATGTCCCAGCTATGCACAGTTATAACAAATGATTTGGCCTCTACCTTGGCCCATACCTCCTCCTCATCCTCTTCCTCTGAATCCACTGCGAGGGTCAAAGTTTCCTGTTCCTGGAGAATTATACTACGTAGTGTTTCCTTCTTGTTGTACTTCACCTTGAATTTTATATATATCGCTTGACCTTTCATGCATGAGGTCATAGGCCCTACAATTAGGGATGATTTTAAGGATGGAAATTTGTTTTAAAATGTAGAAACCTTGGAGAATCTTACTAATCCTTCATATGCCAACTATAAATGTTTGGCGATATTTTTGTAAAAATATTCAAATCTATAAGGATTTTGTATAGTTTTTATAAAATTTTGGCAATTTTTAAGGTAAAATAATTTTATGCTATAGAATTTGAGCGAATCATTTTTAAAATAACGAATCTCATTTTTGGAAAAACCATGGAAAATTAGCCCATGAGCGAAATTTAGCCCCTAAAATCATCCATGCCTACAATCCCTATCATCATGCCCCACTGACTTACATAACGTGCAATATAGATTTGTGGGTGTCTAAACATATTTTTGCATGTAATAACATTAACCAGGGTAATTTTTGTTTCTACATACCTCACACCATGGTAAGGTAACTTGCTTTAAAGGACTCGGGGCTCCAGATGCCAAATACTCATGAAATAGGGGACAATGCTCCTTGTCATGGCCTTCTGATTTTCATCTAATGCACCATATATCTTATCTTTTATCTTTTCCCTTGTCTTTCTTCATGTCTTCGACCTTCAAAGAAAAAGTAGTTAGCTGACTCAAGATTTGACTCATACCTAAGTTGGATTCTACCATAGGAGTTGATTCTAGTTTCATGGTGATTTCCAATGCCTCAACCTACGAAGCAATATTCTGTTGCATCAGAGGGACTCTGATGTGTGGTAAGAGGGAAACAATGAACCATTCCTTGTTCTTCTCATCTAGGATTTGAAAACTCAAATGGCCTGTTAAGGTCTTAAACCTTTGATCAAACTCCCAAACAGGTTCAACTACTTTCTTCTTGATTTCTTTTAGTTTCGTAATGCATTGCGACTCCGACTTGGGTTTCTTGAATTCTACAATCAACACAATCTTGATCTCGTTCATCGGTTTTGGATGGAAAACTCCTTGGACAAACTTCATGTACCATCTCAGTGCACAGTCTCTCAGGGTAGTACTAAACTAAGCTCGTTTAACAGCTTCGTCTGTGACATTATTAATAATCCACACCGCTTCACATATAAACCAGTGTTGATCAGGATCTCCATATCCATCTCCTATGAAGGTGGGTAACCTCATCTCATCTACCATAGATCTTCCTAGGTTTCCTAACTGAGTACGTGGTGGACTGCTAGTGACAGTGCTCTAAGCACTCTGGTGACTTTGATTACTCTGATTACTTGATGCTTCTAAAATAACAGGAGGAGTAATAATACTTACCTCAACGATATGTGCAGTTCCTGAAGTTTGTGACTCTTCTCGGAGAGGCTCTTCAGTTTTTCCTTCTTCATCCCTACCAGATTCTGAATGTTCCTCGTTCACCAGTTCTTCTTCCTCTCCACTGTAAAACCCTTCATCTTGTACCAGTGGTTCGTGGTTCTGTTCGAACAAGTTCACCAGAGGGACCTCTCTAAAGATTCTTCCACTACGCGTATGTCCCACCTTTGCATCGTTGTATGACTTCTTGAACATTAGCTTTTTGATCAGACCAACTATTGTACCTTCAATATGTTCTTCTCATGCAATAACATCTTGATCCCCAACTTCAGAAATTGTAAACATTTTCCTCTAGGTCCCTTGAAGAAGTATCTCTCTTCTTGACTATATGATTCTACTCTGTCAACAACAAACTTCATGATATATCCTCCAATGGTGTTATTGAACCAATGATATACTACTCTTGACATGGCATTATAAACTCTCCTGATATTCTTGATCAACGTCGACGTCCAAACCATAGGTGGTCTAGATCTGATCTCAAACTAGGTGTTTGCTAACCTATCTAGCCACTCGTATAACTTCTAATGAATTCCTCCAAAGAAAGTCTCATGTATATCAGTAAAGATATACATTCCCAACCAGTCCTCGGTGCTAAGCTCAGGGTTCTTGTTCTGAGATTCTGCAAAGTCCTTTTCTTGGTCTTCTATCCACTTTTGAATATCTGTCTTCGATGGAAACCACCTTGACATTCCCTTAAGAAGATCCCTGTCCCGGCAATGGAACCATTTGTTGGCATAGGGGAAGACCCAGGGTTCAGATCCAAGAGCACACCAACAAGTCCTAACTACTGACCCTTTTGGTAACACCTGTGAGGCAGATGAAGTCTCACCCGAAGCTATGGGGGGTTGCAGGACACAAATGTCTACAACCAAGGGAATACAAAGTGGATCCAATACAAGAAAAACACAACATCTAGATGTCAATTATCAACTTAGTCCTACCTCACTCATTTATCTGTCAGATCTAACACAGTAATGGAATAAAAGTATATCCAGAACAAGAGAACATCAAATCAATCACACACAACACCAAGATATGCGTGGTTCACTCTCTCCCTAGGGCAACGTCCAAAAAATCATGCTTTATAATATATTAAGATGAAAGCATACAGTTCTTATCTACGCTCTTAGCTAGCATATATTCCATCTTTCTCTTTGTCTTCCCTCCTTGTGCACCCAGCTGGAGGGTTGATCTTCACACCCAACTGAAGATCTTAGAACACAGACTTCCCTCACTACTCAATGCTTCTCTCTCTCACTACAATAATCACTTATAACAATAACAAACTTGGGACTCTTCACCGATCCCTATTCCCTCATCTAGGTTCTTATTTATACATTACAATGGCTCATCAATAGCCTTAGGCCAAAACCTAAGTGTCAAAACCCTAGATACCAAAACCATAGGTTTCTAAAACCCTAGGTCAACTTGACCCATCTTTTTAGGGCTTCGCCAACCTGTCTTTCCTTCCTTCTCACACGATGCTCCAAAGCATCCAACAATGGATTTTTCCGCTTGATGAGTTGTCCACGATCTATCTTCCTTATTGATCTGTCATCCTCGATCTCCTCATTCAACGACTTTCTTTCTCTTACTTTGCTTTGTCTCTTCTTCTCTTCTTCTCACTTTGACCCAGTATCAGTCACTGTGTCTTCTGCGCAGTTCACATTTTGTCTTTTATTCCTTAATATTCGCTTACTTCTATACCCAAGGGCCAACAAAAGGTGTCATATGCAGTAGAGATCACACTACCCTACATCCCATATGTCGTGGTGATAGTGGAAGATATGTTGGGGAAAGTGTCAAAGCTAAGATATGTTGACCAAGATGTTAGAGATGCGAAGAAGTTTCTATACCTTGTGCAGGAAATGAATTTGGAGGACATGAGGGAGATAAGACCCCTAGGAATAGCCATCTTGGAGCCCACATAGTGGATAATAGAGCTATATAATTTGGGTATCATTAACCTGCTGGATATACCACACTTTGGGCATAGTAAGAATGTGGGACTATGTGTCAAACAACTCTTGGCTAGGGTACATGAAGGTATCATGTGGATGGATAGGCCAATCCCCATTGGCGTTTCCCTGATTTCCAAGATTACAGGGTTTCCCACTATTGGCATACAAACCGAAGAGTACATGGAGAATAAATCATGGGAAAAGGAGATTGCAGAGATAGTCAAAGTATAGTTTGGAACAAACAAGGGGAACTGGGGTATAGTCATAAAATACATCAATGACATCGCGACAAGGTTCACCAACAATATAATGGCTTGCAATTTTTTTAGGAAGGAAGATTCCCAAACATGAGTCATAGTAGTATCCACGCAATGCACAAAAGGAGTGATGTTTAGCTGGGTGCCATACCTATTAAATCAATTTTTGATTGACAACAGGGATGCACAGGATAATGGAATTGAGTTCCATTATTCTTTTCTCCTCATACTCATATCTTTGGTAGGATGATAGGAACCAAAGTTCTCAACATTTGTAGACAGGAAGGGGAAGTGCTATACAATGAGATACAAAATCCTCTGGCAAGCTAAGGACAATAATAATCAACAAGAAAACATTGCAGTGTTTTCCATGTTTCTGGAAGACATGCAACAAAAAACATCAAATGTGTGGAGGATTCCTATTGAGGTGGTCCAGGAGAACAAAGGTATTTCCAGTTTTAAGTAATCCAAACATCACATGTGGATCCAGGACACAAGGGACCCGAAGAAAAAATGGTTGGAAATGCAATACTACGCATCAAGGGAAGGGGTCGACTGGAATGTCAAAGAATAGCCTGCGCAGTGGAAGGTGGCAACAACAAAGAAATAATCCAAACCAAAGGAGTATGAAGAGGTAGACACATCGAAAAAAACAAGTAGTCCACTTGAAAACACTAGAAATACGACAAAGCATGCTCAAGCGTTAGGAAGCACCACAACAACGAAAAAATCCTAGGAAGAAATAAACAGTGTCAAAGGTGGAAGTAAAGGGCAATGAAAAGAATGGAGAAACCTCTTATCCCAACAATGAGGATGAAAAAAAGAAGAAGTCTGGGGCACAAACCTCACAGAAAAAGAGAACTGGAACATGAGAGGAGGAAACACGAAAGAAAATGAAATTCCATAAGAAGCCTCCATTAATCACAATTACAGAGGATGATGTTGAGTTAGTGGCAGACAAATTCTAATACATAGGAGAGGATGTGGTACACACAAAAGAGGCACAAAGGGAGGAGAACATGGCTAATTTGGTGGAAGTCCATTATACTCTACAAAGGCTACAGATTCCTACAATGCAGTAGATAGAGAAGACACAACAAGCACCTGTGTCGAAGGAACATGAAGAAACAATTAAGAAAGTGGTGAAGGGAAGCAACACCTTCAAGGTCACACAACATATTTTGAGAATTGATGAGGAGACAACATAAAATCTAGTTTAATACATAGACCAACTTGAGATGGTGATGACACAGATACCTGCAAAGGAACTATAAAGATAACAAGCAAGTGTGATGCAAGAAGTCCAATCCAGAGCCTGCGTAGATTCTACTATCTTGGAAGTTGGTAGGGAGGTGACTGAAGTGTTACAAATTACTTGTGATAAGTTGACCTTGGATAAGGAGGAGGAGAAGAGATGCGAAGACAAATTGGAAAAGGGCTCGACATAATTCTATAATAGTATATCGGACTATGCGCAGGAGCCAGAAGTCACACCAGAAGGAAAGTTTCATAAGATTGCACAGCTCATGGAGAAATACAAATAGGAGGTCACAGAGCTCATTGAAAAATTGACTCCCACTACACCCATATAAGTTAGAGATCAAAGAGAATGGGACATTACTTCTCACATTGATGGTATTGCGTAGGAAGCTAATGCAATGGAAGAGTTATATGACAAGATTTCTCAAATATGGACCAACATGGAAGAAGATGAGAAAATACAACAAATGGACCAGAAGCAAGAGAAGATAATTGCAAACATTCAGGACTTAAAGTAACAACAAAAGGAAATGGCCATCCTAGAGAGGATGAGGAGTGCGCAAGATATGAAGAACCTGTAGGCAGAAATGAAGGATGCATAGGATGAAAAGCAATCAATAAAGGCTCAACTGGAGCCATTACAACAAGAAGTAGAAAGAATGATAGAAAGACTCCAAGTAGAGAAAGGGAAAATAGAGAAAATACATGTAGAATGTAGAGAAGTGTTGGCATAGCACATTATAACATAAAGTGTAGATAAGTTGGAAGAGAAGAGAAAACAAGTTAAAGAGAAAGTCACTCAATTGGCAGAGCTGTTCCAGGATATGTAGCTAGCAATCCATAATGTAAACTAAGGCTGAGTGGCTCAGGACGAGCCACATATCAGTGTTGGGGGCCTTTTGGCACAGGCCTATTTTGGGAGAGAAAAACCTACTTTTGGGTGTAGGTCTATTTTGGGATAAAAAAGCATATTTTTTGAGTGCGCGCCATATTTGGAGGAAAAGAAAGATGCAAAAGATGGAGGAAACATAGTGTGACGTGCATGTAGAAAAACCTAGACATGTAGGTTTAGGGTTTTGAATATGAATGTAATGGATATGAGCCAATCGAGTAGTATAAATAAAGGCCCAGGAGGTCTAGTAGAGTTGGTTTGGTTGGTCAAGGAGATAACATTTTTTTTCTAAATAAGATGGTTTATTAGGGTTATGCCATAGGCTGTGGAGCCTACTGTGGTCTAGTCCACCTCACAGATGAAACTCATGCTACTTCTAATTGTATTCATGAAGAATGTAATGTGCACAATGTATATTTTGAAGAATGATGAATAAACAAGAATAAGAGACATATCTTTGTGGACGTAGCCCCAGCGGGGTGAACCACGTTAACCATGTTGTATTAATGTGGTTGAATGATTGTTTTACTATTTATTCTATTTACCAGTTGAAGAATGAATGTTAGCTCATATTATGACAACATGCATGCATAGTTGATTACTGAATGGATACTAGATTTAAAT
>ML803878.1:106162-121072 GCA_009831015.1 Picea engelmannii | reverse complement strand
GATTGAATTGAAATTCATTCTATCAGGTTGGTGCCTTTTTACAATATGAGTCTTGTTATGAAGGTTGGATTCCTCACATCTCAGTTGGATCTGAGATCAACAAGCTGGGTCTTGTTATGAGGGTTGGATTCCTCATTTCTTAGTTGGATCTGAGAACTACAAGCTAGGTCTTGTATTAGAGAGTTGGATCTCTCATATTCGGTTGAAGTTGATGATATTAAAGGATAGTTTTTATTTGTATTCATTCAAGTTAAATAAATAAAAGAAAGATATTTTATTTACATCATACAGTTTGTGTTACACATGTTTGTGAATAATTAATTGAGCTTCATATATCTTATTAAGTTAATTCAGTTAATCTATAAAATTGTGAAAAGCAGTCAAAAGTTCCATACACTAATTCACCCCCCCTCTTAGTGTCAGTGATTGTTTCAACATCTACATCATTGGACAATGATATGGATCATTCTCGTTTTCTTACAAATTTCACACCATGGTCCTCTTTTCAGCAAGGGGTTTGGCACCCCTACTTCCAAGTACTTTGAAAAGGTTGGACATCCATTCTTATGGTGTCCTTTTGTCCTACATAACATACACTAGACAAATTATCTCTTCTCTTTCCCTTCATTCTGGTTCAACTGAAATGTCAGATTCTTCATATCCTCTTTCAGCTCTTCTATTGCTAGATCTGTCTATTGATACTGGTTTTATTTCAGTTGTAGGGTTGCTTGTAGTGCCTCTACTTGAGTTTGAAACTTCTTATGTATCAAAGGATACTTCAAGTGTGGTAATAGTCATTTCACAAATAATTAACTATGTTGCATGTCAGTAATAGAGTAATTCAACTTACCTTTCATACGTTTTAACCTTTGATCAATCTTTGAGATAGAATCACCTGGTTACTTCCTGATCTGGATCATTTCGTTCATGTAGTGGTCTTGTGAGATTGGCTTCTGAAATTCATTTACCAACAATGTTTTCACCTATGCGATATTCTTTAGTGTTCCTTGTGGATTGTTTACATCAAGGCTCATGTACTAGTCTAGCCTGCAGTCTCTAAATTTTATAGCCAACTATGTGACTTTTGTATCCTAATTTGTGACCTTATTTACTTCCCATATATTTTCACAGATGAATAAATGCTTCTCAGGGTCGTCTAACACCTCACCATGAAACTTTAGTAATCTGATAGTGGGATCTACTCTTTCCATTTTAAAACTTGTTGAACTATTGCCTCCACATGGTGTAGATAGTTTATTGTTACTTACTAAACTTGGACCTCTAGTTGGTTTCCCTCTATTGGACCCTTGACCTACTGCCCCTCTTCTAGTAAAAATTGGTTGTCTAAACTCTTGTGTTCCTTTAGATGTATTAGTCACACATGGGGTTGTAGGTTCTTGTTGATGGGGAAAAATTGATCGTCCGTCAATTGGAATAACAAGTCCAGTCCGGGGTTGTCTAAATAACCCAAGCCGTTTGGTGTAACTCATTCTGACAGGTTTAATGGCTCCATTAGCCAATCTAAAATCCTAAAAATAAAACGAAAAGAAATGAATAACTAAACTAATGCTTACAACTATATGTTATATATGTACATATGCTCTAATATAACTATTGTAGGTGTATTTAAGAAGAAAATATACAAATCTCACTTCTGTACATCATTTACAAATTGCAAGTTTTAATTGAAACTTATGAAATCGATGTGAAAATAATTTATTTAAGAAGCAGATAAAGAAAGCACATTTAAATATTTTATGTTTTGTTTTTTAAATCTAACTATTCTTGAATTGAATAAACTATGAAACGCAGACGTGCAGGTAGTCAAAAGCTGAACCAAAAATTATAGTTTCATTAATATGTAAACGACTGAATTTGCGAAACAGAAAGGAGATAAAATGTTGTTAGTTAGTGAGATGTATCCAAGCATCTATATGAGTGAAGAACATCCAACTGCCACACCCAAGAAAAAAATCTGCAATAGAATTTATGACTATTCTAAATAAATTTAAAACATGTATTGGCAGTTGAGATTTAATGACAGAGGAGGAAACACAAATTGAACCCTGTGATCTTATAATTGTACATAATTACAACAAGATAAATCTAAGTGTAACTTATTGCATTTCATCATTCAACTACAATTCAAAGATAAATCCTATCATTCAAATTGGAGATATGTTCACAGTATTTATGTTTGGAGAAACAAATTATAGACGATATTTATAACATAAGTCTCCCAAACATAATAGATCATTAATTCTAAAGCTATCATACCTATTAATATATCCGGATTGACAAAACATAAATGAAAAACATAATTTACAAAAGGCTAAAGCCAAAATGCATGTATGTTGCTTCATTAAGTCTTGGAATCACTCATCCATCTTCTGCTCCTTGCCAAGCTGATTTCCTTTACAAAATATAGAGTATTTAAAGATTTTAAGAAATATAAACTTCCTATATTCTAAGATAAGATCATATCTCAAAAGATCTAAACATTACAAATATAGAGGGCCTAGATCCACTCATGATCAAACTATATCTTCAAAATTTATGAAAGTTTTCTGTTATTTACAAAATAAACATAAGGATATAGCTAATCAACTATGTTGAGCATCTTCCATCCCATAAGATCAGAATCAAACACACCCTATCCTAAAAAAACAAAATGGGAGCAAGTTAAATATTTTATTAATTAACAATTTCTAAATTTTATATGAAAAATGAATTGGCTACAAAACCTCTCGATTATGTAGCCAGTCTTATTATTGGTAACATAAATCCAAATTGATCCCATTTGATTAGGAAAAAAAAAAAGAATGATTGTAAAAAAAATCAATCTTACTATTTAACTAATAACAAAAAATGGATCACGATATCTCATAATTTATCATGGCCTTTACACTGTCAGCATTTTTTATAACAATATTGCCTGTCCCTTTTAGACGCTTCGCTTGTCTTTGTGCATTTTCCTTGAGTTCACAATTTTCATTTTCTAGCAATTCATTGTGAGTCGTGAGAGCTTTGATCCTTGCTTGGAGAATGGGGATATCTGTATAGTACTTCCCTATCCAATGCAAGCAAACTTCACAATGCACAGTAGGGGCGATCTGTTGAGGAATCGTATAATTGGGTGCCAAAACACGAATGTTGCCAATTGTCGGCCTTTGACTGAGCTTAATACCAGTAAACCCCTTGCTATATTTTAGACATGGTGGGAGATTATTTACATAATCAAATGGTTGATTAGGATCTGGTTTGGGACAACTCGGATCTTTCTCTGCTAGAAACCTTTCAATCTCGAAGTTTGAATCCTCATGGATCTCTATCGAATCGATCCAGCTCACATGAGGCTTGGATATATTACGTAGACTCCTTGAAATGATTCAAACAACCCTCTTGTTACAAAACCCTAACATTTCTTGATTATTTTTTGACTATTTGCGAGAATATTTACTATCGGATTTTACAGTAGCATTAGGTCGAACAATTAGTTCATGCACAGGAGTTTCTATAAACTCAACACTAATACCATGTTTCCCATATAAAAGTTGATCAAGAAATGCCCCTTCACGAGGGTTTTTATCCAAAAAATTTGGCTTGCCACTTGATAAATCAAGAGGTTTTTCTATCATAGGCTTATCCATCACAGGGGTTTCTACAAGATTTACTGTAACAAAACCATTTCAATATAAGAACCCATTCCAATCATCACCCAAGGTTTTCAAACTATGAACCAACAATAACTTAATCAAACGATGGTGAAAGAGGCTAGAATCTAGGTTCTGCTTCTTGTATCTCTTCGACATTTTATACATACTCCTTAGAAAATAAAACAACACATTCAAACTCAAGCCTATAAAATGAATGAGCAATCACACATGGTAAAGGAAGACAAGGCCATAATAGCCTTCACAGGTAATAAATTGTTTTAAAACTTCTAATAGACCATGCCATCTAACCTTGAGCAGGGAGACCGTAATACCTTTGTCACAACAACCAATCTTTCTGGAGGTGATGAAATGACTCTAGGGTACTTTGTCCAATTTTGAATTTTTTAAATACTTTTGACCAGTGAGAGGGAGCCTTGTTGCTTCACTCAAAAAATCTTCGATGATCTCCAACTACAAATCACCAACCTTTGCTCTGTATCCATCAAATGTTAGGGAACATTCTTTGGCCACTTGCAAGTTATACCCCTAGAACTTCTTAATAAACTTATCCCATCCCTGGCTCTTCAGATCCTCACTCAGATCATCATAAAGCAACATTGTTTGAGAGCCATTTGGCTCTATTTGGACGACAGGGACCATTAAGGGTTCAAACATATTGTAACAAGGGCGACCCAAACTTACTGTGGGCTTAGGAGGTAGTAGTAAAAGAGGCAAGTTTGAGTTGATACCATGGAAACAAAACTAGCAACACACCAGTGCGACCATAACATAAGCATAAGGGTTCCAGTCATGAAATTCAAGTGTTTATGGCAATGGACATTTTGAGTACAGAGCATAACACAAGACCTTAGCTCGTAATGAGAGGCTTGCCAATTCAACCTGCCAGCTAAAATGATGTATAGGATATGATCTTGGTGCGTTTAATTCCCATGACATGTAATGGGTATACTCATTTTGCAAAGGTTAGGAATGGATATGTTTTTACAAACCAAATGAAAATCGATTTTTGGTATATTTACAAAGGATCCAAAAATATTAGCTTACAGTCCAAGAGAAACTCAACATAAGTATTTCATCGATATATGATAAGCTCAAAAAAAGAAAAATCATTAAAATGAGGTAGATGTAAGCACATTGACCCTTTGAAAAACCAAGCCTTAGATAGAATTAAAATGCGAAATCAAGTTTTAATGCTTGATTCATGGTTATAGTCATGAATCAAGAATGAAAACGCAAGATAAAAATAAAACAAGAATATTAAACCATATTTTTTATAACCCAATAATCACCCTCAAATAGTGATATTTACAGGATGAGGTGAAGGTAGCTACATGAAGTGTCATTTGTCGTTCAAATAGAAAACATATGTAGGGTTGCCAATAGTTCCACACTAACTGTAATATGGATTATAGTTTTTCCTTCTGTTTCTAACCCTGGACCTCTTGTTTTCCTTTATTACATTGTGTGCATGATTTCCTCAATCTGCTCCATAGCCCAGAGATCCTCTACCTCTTTTTCATCACTCGCCAAGCCTTCTCTATCTGCTATGGCCCTCTTTTTGTTATTCATCTTATATTAGTAATGTTTATCATTGTGCAGTGCTACATCTTTTTCCAGTATCCTCTTTGTCTGGTCCTTATCCATCATGATCAGTTCCATGGCCTCCTTCTACTTCCCCTTATCTAGCTCCATGTCCATATCTTAGACTCATGTCAGTGCTCCCCCCTTCTCCCATGTGCGCAGGGAAGTTTAGTTGTCTAATTCCATGTTCATCATGCCTTTTTCATATACTAAAATATTAATTGAAGTATACAGTGATATTATGTACCTACCTATAGGTCCCTTTAGAAAATACTTCTCTGCAGCAGTGTACAACTTCTCAATATCAACTGGAAATTCAATGATAAACCCTGCAATAATGTTATCTAACCAACAATCTACTGCATGCGTAAATTTATTATTGACTTGCTACAACTGCATGATATCCACAGGATGACACTATAGATGTCTTATCTGATTTGTAGTATGGATTTCCTTCAACCTCAATAACCACTACTATAACAGATGTGGAAATTCACATAAAAATACTTCATGCAAGTCGCTAAACACATATTTGTCGAGGTATTTGCATGATTTATATTTAGGGTTTATGTTGTTCCGCTGCACAAACTCGAGTTCTTTGTCCTTGACCATATTTCAATGTCCTCTTTCGTTGGATTGCATGGCATGAACATTCCCTTCTACGTTTTCATTCTCTGTGTTTTTCTTCAATAGATCCCTTCCAATCTATATTGTGCAATTCTATCCGAAAATAGAACCATTTGTTGGACGCTTGGGTTGACCTGGGTTCTGATCTCAAAGGTTTCCAAAAAAACCCTCAAACTATCGGCCCTCTTGGTAAACTAGAAGGAAATGTTGTGGATAGGGTTTACAGAGCAGTCTCACTCGAGATAGCTTATGGGGGGCTGCAAGACTCAGGTTTCTGCAACCAGGGAAGGGATATGGATTGTACTATGTTCCTTTTCCTATTGCATCGCATTTATTATCCATTCATTTAAATCTAGTATACATTCAGTAATCAACTATTCATGCATGTTGTCATAATTAGGGCTAACAATCATTCTTCAACTGGTAAATAACATAAACAATAAAATAATCATTCAGACACATTAACACAATAGGGTTACCGTGGTTCACCCCCCCTGGGGCTATCTCCACATAGATATGTATCTTATTCTCTTTTATTCATCATTCTTCAAAATCTGCACTGTGCACATTATGGTCTTCATGCTTACAATCAGAAGTAGTGTGATTTTCATCCATGAGGCAGACTAGACCAAACCAGGCTCGACAACCTATGACCTAACCCTAAAAAAATAGCTTATTCAGACCAAAACTATTATCTCCTTCACCAAACGAACCAACTCTACTAGACCTCCCAGGCCTTTATTTATACTATTCTATTGGTTCATAGCCATTACATTCATATTCAAAACCCTAACCCTACATGGCTAGGTTTGTCAGAATGCCTGCCACGTTGATTTTCCTCCATCTTCTACATGTTGTTTTTCCTCCACATATGGCACATGCTCCAAAAATATTATTTTCTTTCCCAAAATAGGTTTATGCCCAAACATAGGCTTTTCTCTCCCAAAATAGGCTTGTTCCCAAAAATAAGCTTTTCTCTCCCAAAATAGGCATGTGCCAACATGTAGTGTAAAGGGGGGGATAATATGGAATACCTAGGGAGTTACCCAAGGGGAATAATAGTAGATAAGTATTGTTATGTATTGTTAGATAAATCAAGAAGTATTGTATTTGGAGTAGTATCTCATTAGGAGGTTTTTTCCTTGAAGAGGCAAGTGAAGTGGAGTGGATCCCTTCCATAATATGACCTATTATATGATGTTTCCTTATCCCAAGGGTTTTAGATTAATAAAGTGGATTTTTTTCCATATTGTTCTCTAGATATATTGTGGTTTTTCTGTATTCTTGTCTTTGGTACTTAACACATACCTAGGTAATCGGGTATTACTACTAAGGGTATGGTCGATCCTCCTTAATTAGAGCCTTGAGATATGGGATCGAGTACTATTGTTGTACCCCCCTCAGTATATCAAAGATATATAGCATAGGGAAAACTATTGTTCATAGGCACCCTAAAAAATTTAACCCTTTCTACCGAAACAAACCGAACATAAGTAGATGGGAAATTTTACATCACAACCCTACCACTTGCATCTAGGTTGTGAAATTACTACACAATTTTAACTATTAAAAATTTGGGCATTCTGTCACTTCAGTATTATTTAGACTGAAGTACAACTCCAAAAGAGTAAAAAAAAGTAAAGTTGTCTCGTCGGTACCATTATTTAGGACCTATCCCATTGGATTCCTCTATTTTCACTGATCACGGTGGTACTTATCACTTATACGCCTTTTTTTCCATATATCTACACACCCTCCCCAACACCCTTATTTGGAACCTATTCTATTGGGTTCCTATATTCACATTGATTACATTGATACCCCTAACTCATAACCCCTTTCTCTATAAGCACACCAACCCACTTCTTACCTGCTTACCTCCCGTATGGCCCACACCTACAACCAAGAACTTGAAAAATACCTCATTTCCCTAGACAGTGCCAACAACCAAAGCAAGAATGACATCAAGAATGTCACTTCAATTATTTCTACCCTCAATTTCAAATTTGACTCTCTCTCTAAATATGTGAAAAACAACTTGGCAATATTTTCTAAAGAGGTAAAAAATGTGATGAGCCAATTCTATGGACCCACCTCCTATGAAAAAAAATCACACCAAGAGGTTGTTGACTCCTTCCATTCCATGGCCTTTAATTCTAAACCCCTTCATCATGAACTACATCTTCCAAAAGTTGAGGTGAATAAATTTGATAGATCAGACCCCACAGGTTGGGTCACTCAAATGGAACATTATTTCTCCTTACATGGCATTACTAATAATTTCACCAAAATTCATATCGATTTCCTTTATTTGGATCCTAAACATTGGAAATGGTGGGAATGACATAAAAATCATGTTGAGGGTATATTGCTTGGACCTATTTTTTTGCAGACCTTTATGAACACTTTGACACTGACACGCATCATTTGGTTCATTTATGTTGGGTATGTGTTATATTATTTTCATGATTGTAGGTCCCCCTAATGGGGGTCTTGGGGGAAAAGCCCTCAATAAAACAAATTGGGGGTTTTATTCGCCAATTGTTTGGATAGTTTGTCGCCTTTGGAGGTTTTGTGGCACATGGTGTTTTAGCCCATGGTTTTCTAATTCCAGTTAAGGAATTAGGGTTATAATCTAATATGATTCAATGGATTATAATTTTTGGATTCCACGAGATCCTATATATTGTATTGTAAAAAATGGTTTTGTATGGATGAATAAGAATTAGAGGTGAAACTCTAAATAGTTTGGTTTTCTAAGTTTGGATTTCCAAGGTAAAATCTCTTTGTAATGTGTGTGTGTGTGTGTGTGATTGCACATTTTATGTTTTTTTATTAATAATTCATTTGTATTAATTAATTGTATAGATTTAAAACATACAATTGGTATGAGAACAATTATTGTCTTCAAGGGGATGGCTTTGTGGCCGAGGGTTTGGCTCGAGTATGTGATAAACCTTATGACATTGGGATCTCTATAATATTGATTATTGTTTTGAAAATAAATGGTGAGTATTTCAAAAATAGAGATCGAAAAAATTAATGGAATTTTTTTTGAGTTGTGGAAGCTTAAGATGGAAGATATTTCGGTACATAAATATCAAGGGTCATTGTGGATCCATGTAATACACCTACAATAATTTCAATGGAAAAAGGGGAAAAGTTATATCAAAAGGAAAATAGCAAAATATAATTATGTCTCTTAGATTCAATATTACTGAATTTTGCAAGGGAGGCTACAACCAAGGAAGTATGGAATAAGTTAGGGGCTTTGTATCAGTCTAAGTCCCTGGTAAAAAAAAAAATCCTACAGAACAAGTTGTAAAATATAAGGATGAAATATGGAGACTCAATGATAGAGAATATATATTTCTTCAATACTATGGTAAGTCAGTTGTTTTCTATTGATATTATGATTTTTGATGAAGATAAGAGTATAAATTTATTGTGCTCTTTACCATACTCATAGGATAGTATAGTTATGGCCATAGGATTTAATGCAACTACTTTAAGTTTTGATGGTGTGGTCTCATACTTGTTGTCAGAGGAGATGAGGAAGAAAAACATGGAAATCCAAAGCGCATATGCATTATTTGTAAGAGGAATATCCCAATAAAGAAAAACAAAATCCTCAAGTGGGAGATATAAATATAGAGGAAGATCTAAATCTCGAGGAAAATTTGTAAAGGTATGTTGGAGATGTGTAAAATAAAGGCATTACAATAAATAATTTAGATATAAAATTGTTGAGAGAGGGAAGGGATCTGATTATTCTCCTTAGATACAAAAGCAAAAACTCCTGCAGATGAAGAAGGGGATGTGTAGTTGGATTCTTCAAGAACACATGTAGATCATGAGGCATGATTGGTCAAATCAGGTGCATCATTTCATATGACTCCTTAGACAGAGTAGTTTTGTGAGTATGAAAGATATGATGGGCGTAATGTTTTTCTAGGAAATGAATCGACAACCAAAATCGTAGGGTGACGAAAATTCAAGTTGAAGTGGTAGGATTATAACACTTCCTAGTGTTCTTCGCATCACAATATTGGCCAAGGATCTAATGTTTTTAAGAAATATGGATGATGTAGGTGTAAAAACAATGTTTGAAAAGGAAATCATCAAGATGGTTCAAGGGGAAATGGTGTTGTTGAAAGGAGTTCATATTGGAACTATGCATAAGCTGTTGGGAAGAATTATTAGTTATGGGTGCAATAGTTCCATTTTTTATGAGATTGGATTTGAAGAAGGAAAAAATCTTGCAATCTTTGTATAAAAGACTATGTTGTAGCATCAAATATTGGGGCATGTTAGAGAGAAGGTCCTTCGAGTACTACGCGATAAAGGTATTGTTGAAGGTATTTCCAAATGATCTTTGGATTTTGATTTCTATGAAAATTTATTATATGAGAATAATAATCATGTAATATTCTCCTCTAGTGCTACGAGAGTGGAGGGAATATTACAGTTGGTGCACAACAATGTGTTTGGACCTGTTTTAGTTCCATCACTGGGTAAATATGTGTATTATGTCTCATTTATAGATGAATTCTTGAGGAATACATGGATTTATTTCCTCATGAATAAATTTGAAGTCTATGTCAAATTTAAAGAGTTCAAGGCTCTTGTGGAGAATACAACAAAAAAGAGAATTAAGGTGTTGAAGATGAATAATGATGGAGAATTGTACGGAAATGAATTCAAAGAATTATGTAAGAAGTAAAGTATATAAAGGTATAAGACTACTCCATACACACCTCAACATAATGAAGTTGAAAAAAAAATGAATACGAAACTGATGGAAAACGTAAGGAGCATGCTAAGTGGTGTCGGGTTAGGAAATGAATTCTAGGCAGAGGTAGTTGGTGTTGCATGTTACCTGGTCAATTGATCACCCTAATCATCACTAGATAACAAGAATCCAAATGAGGTGTGGGATGGTAAGAAACCCTTTATTACACATCTCGAGGTATTTGGTTGTGATGTCTATGTACACATAAGGAAAATAGAAGTAATATAGATAAAAATGATGAAAAGTGTGTCGTTATTGACTATAATGATCATTTGAAAGGTTATAAGATTTGAAACCTAGAAAATAAGAAGGTAATGTATAGTCGAGATGTGGTATTTATAGAAATCAAAGATGTTGTCAAATAGAAATTCCTACCAAGGCAGGAAGAACTTGAGAAAATAGATTTTGAATTGAAGGACAATTAGTCAGAATCTACAGAAGAATAGGAATAAGAAGAAGAAGAGCCTCATACTCTATTATTTAGGAGATAATTTTAGGAAAGAAGGAAACCAGAAAGGTGTACTCCACTTGAATATGAATTCAAATTTGATTTATTTATTATTAATGATGATCCTAGAACTGTTAGGGAGGAAGTGAACTTATAGGATGCCAAACTTTGGAAAAGGGCCATGGTTGAATAAATGGAAACCTTGAAAAAGAATGAAGATTGGGATCTAGTGGATTTTCGAACTGAAATAAATCCCATTGGAAAAAAATGGGTGTTTAAAGAGAAGTTGAATGAAGAAGGAAAAGTAGAGAAATACAAATCTCAGTTAGTAGAAAAAGGTTATTCCCAAGTAGAGGGAATTTTCTTTGGTGGATTTTTTTCTCCTATTACCAAGTTAACTTCCATTAGATTTATTTCATATGTTGTTCTTGATTTATATTTTTAATTAGAACAGATGGATGTGAAGAAAACATTCCTACATGGGGATTTGGAAGAAGAAATTTGCATGAAGAAGCCAAAAGGATTAACAGTGAAGGAAAAGAAAGAGTTGTTGGTATTGTTGGATTACTGAGAGGGGCGGTGAATCAGTAATAGCATAATTATAATCATTTTTCTTCAAATGTTATATCAATGTAGAATTATTATCCAATAATGAGTAGTAAGAAATAAACAATCACACACATACATAGTACACCAGTTTTTTACATGGAAACCTAAATCAGGAGAAAACCACAAAATTCTTTTTCTTATATGTCTTGAAGAATTACATTCATTGGAAGAACCAACTTCCTTTTTTTTCTAGCTGCAACTAGAAGGAGGCTCCAACCCCCTAGTTTCTCAGGCTACAACCTGAGGGAAGCTCCAACTCCCCAATTCTCTGGCTACAACCAGAAGGAGGCTACAACCCCCTATGTTCTCCGGCTACAACCGGAAGGTGGCTACAACCACCTTTCCTTGCATCATCCTTCCACCTTAAAGTAGAAGTATAATTATCGAACCACTGTCACACTATCATTGTGAGATATACCATTGTAAACCTGTACCAATAAATCTAAACCATGCATCAACCTGTACCTCAACCTGTAATCAACATGTACCATAAACAAGTGCATCAACCAAGAACCAAACTGTACCAAAAAACCTGTAATCAATCTGTACCATAAAAAAGTGCATCCAACCATGTACCAAGTATGTACCAATCATGTGTCAACTACTCATCAATATGTACCAACATCATCAACTATACACCTCATGTATGCACCAACTCATCAACTACTTGTCTCAATCATGTACTCAAAATGTACCTCAACCAAAATACCTCATCAACTTCATCATCCAAATCTGATTTGTAGCTCTGTAATAGACCTGGTGTAAATGTTCACATTCCTTGCTGAATTCTGGCTTATTATAGAGAGCGAACTTGTAGAGCGGGACCTGCACAAAATATTCATTGAACTAATCTAAAACTATTACACAACATACTAAAGACTGTACCCTAACCAACATATTTTTTCTCACTGAATTTGTATCTGTTATAAAGAAGTTATGATGTTTTTACCCGAAGCACCTGTTTTGACTAGTTTCAGGACTAACCACAAACCCTATTTTCCACGGAGTGTAAATACCAAAATACAACAATACACAAGATGATTTTTTTACCACGGATACTTGGGTATGTTTTCTCAATGGAATAGAAATTTCACAGTCTAAATCATTATAGAAAAAACATTATAGAGAAAATGGTGATATGACCTGTAAATAACATATCTTAGAAAGCACCATCAAAAGAATTTATCCTTCCTTTCATTTCAGCCTTCGTTTCTTCACCTTCCCTAAGAAAAACATCTTATATATCCTTGGTTACCTCAGAAACCTATAGATATTCAATATGCTCAAGTGTGATTAAAATGAGAGAGCCTTGCCTCTTATTTATACTCTCCAAGTAGCTTCCTTAAAAACATCTTTCAGGTCACTTGCCCCACTTTCCTTAGTTTAGGGTTAACCCACTTCTAATTTATCCATTAAATTTATTATTGAAATAATTTGTTTTGTATTCACTTTGAATTATAATACACCCATCACTTCACTTTACTATTTACCTTTTAAAATCTCTTAAACGACTTTGACTACTTTGACCTTTTGGGGCTTCTAGATGACATATGAGGGTCCTCCAACTTCGTAAGGCCGTAACTCTCAAACCATGAGGAGTTATGTGACATTCCACATACCACCATAAATGGAATGACATATATCCATCTAGAATAGTATTACCTTCAAATATTAAAAAAAATCATACCGTTATCCATCAAACAAACTTGGGTCCATTACCCAAACCTGGGTTCTCCAACTTCACATGGTCATAACTCTCTAACTGTGAGGAGTTATGTGATGTTCTACATACCACCGAAAATGGAATGATAAGAAATATCCATATAGGATAGTTTCCCTGACAAATTCATTGTCCTTCATCTCATTATTCCACAATTAAGCATGGGTTCTCTTACTCTGCAATGCGTCTTCCCGTGAGGGATTTCACCATAAGGGGACCACTTTGGAGTTCATCCATATTTACTTCTTATCAACCATGAAAAAACAATAATGAGTCATATTTACATCAAAATATCTTGGGTCCATTACCCAAACCTTTGTGCTACGGGGATTTCTTCAGGGATTGACATCAATGACAACCAACCTTAATCAACAGGTATGTAGGTGTTGGATTACTGAGAGGGGGGGTGAATTAGTAATAGAGAAATTTAATCCCTTTTAACCATATAATCCAAGTGTTATATCAATGAAGTAATATCATCCAATAATTGCAGAGTAAATAAGAAATGAACAAATGAACAATCATACACATACACAGTACACCAGTGTTTTACGTGGAAACCCAAATCGGGAGAAAACCATGGAATGATTTTTATTATATGTCTTGAAGAATTACATTCATTGGAAGCACCAACTTCCTTTGTTTTCTAGCTGCAACTGGAAGGAGGCTCCAACCCCCTAGTTTCTTAGGCTACAACTTGAGGGAAGCTTCAACTCCCCAATTATCTAGCTACAACCAGAAGGAGGCTACAACCCCCTATGTTCTCCATCTACAACCGGAATGTGGCTACAACCACCTATCCTTGCCCCGTCCTGCCACCTTGAAGTAGAAGTAGAATGATGGAACCACTGTCACACTATCACCATGAGATATACCGTTGTAAACCTGTACCAATAAATCTAAACCATGCATCAACCTGTACTTCAACCTGTAATCAACCTGTACCATAAAAATTTTTATCAACCATGCACCAACCTGTAATCAACCTGTACCATAAACAAGTGCATCAACCATGCATCAACCTGTAATCAACCTGTACCATAAACAAGTTCATCAACCATGCACCAACCTGTAATCAACCTGTACCAAAAATAAGTGCATCCAACCATGTACCAAGTATGTACCAATCATGTTTCAACTACTCATAAACTATGACTCATAAATATGTACCAACATCATCAACTATACACCTCATGTATGTGCACCAACTCATCAACTACTTGTCTCAACCATGTACTCAACATGTACCATAACCAAAATCTCTCATCAATTTTATCATCCAAATATGATGTCTAGATCTATAATAGACCTGGTGTATATGATCACATTCCTGCAAACCTTCCTTAACTTTAAAAACAAGAGACTAACATTTTCATCAAACTTTTCTTTAGTCTCACATGCCTAGTTTTGGATTAGTCAACAACCCTAACTTGAAGTAATCATAACTTTGAACCTG